>JAUCNO010000353.1:2026114-2036135 GCA_032353835.1 Enteromius viviparus
TGACTCCCTTTTGGAGCCAGCCTCCAGCGGCTAGTCGATGAATTGCAGTTTTAATCACTTCCGTGTTGGTTTCACTAGAGGGAGCGGGAGGTTGCCGCTTGGTCAGAACACGTTTCACACGACATGATTTTGACAGGACGAGATATTTAGCATGCCAAATAGCTCGGGTGTTGGCGCCACATCGGTGATTCTCTCAGATCGCATCTTTGACAGTTCACACTGCGTGATCGTCACTCAAGTGAACAGGCAAGGATTCGCCTGTGATTTCAAGCATTTGTCTGCGATATCTCTAAACCTGTCAGCGAGTCAAAATTCGGGCTAAAATCGTGCAGTCTGAACTCGGCATAAGATAAAGATAGTAATGCATATTAGTTTGCTTCTTGTGTCCAAGAGCATACTTATTAAAGGCCATATATCTTACTAACAAGAAACTATGCTTCTAACCACAGGTCCAAAGCTGTAGTTCTAACCACGTACGTTTGTGATGTTGATTGCCAATGTTCGTTTTAACTATGATTTCGGGAAACACTCAATGGTTGAACTATGCTGGTAACGACAGAACTTGCGACCATAGCAGGCTAATCATGCTTTTGGGAAACGCAACCCTGCTTAGTGGCAACAGGTGTTCTATAAATTCATCCTACCCCTAAATCCGCCCTACTTATGCTCACTGCATATGTGCACCTCAATATATATTTACTTTATTTGCATTAACAGTAAGGGTAGGTTTAGGTTTGTCATTAAAAATGACAGATTTTCCAAAAGGCTTCGTTGACAAAACATGAGCACGTAATGTACGTTTAAAAATCAAACCAATGCGTGGGTGTTTAAAAAATGTAAATTTTCACTTCGTCTTGCATGCAGCGTTTGTAAGCTCAGAGCCGCTTTGTCTACAGCCGTTACGGGGGCTCTTACTCTTATAGCACCTGCTGGCAGAGAATGAATTAGCATTTTTAATAAATCCGTCTGATTTACGCAGCAAACATATTTTGTTTGTTATAAAAAAAAATAAACTACTCTAGAAGGACTTAGCTGTTGTTGTAAATTCTATTGGGATGTCTACCGGAAGTTAAGTTAGGGCCACAGACGTACGCATACACAGTAATGTTTGTTTATGTTGTTGTCGAAACCGTCTGTAAGACAGTCTTAAGATGACTTCACCCTAGAGGTACAGGTCACACAAAAATGAAAATTTGTAAAAAAAATGTACCCACCCTCAGACCATTCAAGAGAAGCCTGATAGATGATAGAAAAAATATAGTATTACATCACCGTCTCATTAGTGGATGATATGCAGTGAATGGCTGCCTGCTGACAGCTGAAAAAACCCAATCAGAATAATTAACACCACTCCAGTCCATCAGTTTTTTTCACTTGTGAAGAATGTTTGTAAGAAACAAGTCAATAAAGACATTTTTTACTTTAAACCGTCGCTTCTAATTGTTTGTGCATCAAAACCCACAAACAAATTTGTTTAGAACTGTGGATTGTTTTCGTCTGCAAACAGTGATTGATCTGTGCAGATTTCTCTCCTGATTCAGATGAGATTACTACAGAGAAAGGCAATGTTATATACAGAGGATTCTTATTTTAGCAACCATTTGAAGTTAAAACATCTTTGTGATAAATTTGTTTTTTTATAAACATTTGTTTACTACTTTAATACTGTTTTTATCAGCTGTTTAAACTCTCATTGAATTGCTTTTTTTAAAAGGACAATTTCTAGGCATTGCTATAGGCACAAAAATGAATAAAACATTAGAGATACATTCTATAAATTGTATAACTGCATACAATTTCTAGACATTGCTATAGTCATGAAAATTAATGAAATATTAAAGCCACATTATATATTACATTATATAAATGTATACAAATATACATTTTTCTAGTTATGCTAAACTTAAAATATGTTCGAGTGTGGGAACTGTAAATAAAATAATTTTATAAAATAAACATAGTAGCCTAAATAAATCATGTCTGGTGTTTGAAATTTTAAATAGAATTTCAAGTGTTCACGCTTCCTCATAATAATTTGATAAATTTGATAAGCGGGTTTTGCGTGCTGTCCAGGGAGAAGGCCGGGAGAACGGCGGGCTCGAACCCTAGCGATTAGAACCCTAGAGAAGGTAACGGCTCGGCGTCCAGCAGGAACTCCGGCTGCCCCCCAGAGAGGAAGTTGTGATTGAAGGGAGGCAGTAGGGGAGGAGGAGGGTTTGCAAAAGCGAGATGAAGATGATATAGTGCTTTGGAAATGATTTGGTTGGGTGATTGCAACAAGGGATTGATTAGCTGATTTAAACATTTAACATTTACAACATTTATTTAATAATATATTACCAAATATATATGTCTTAAGTCGCTGGGGTATGTTTGTAGCAATAGCCAAAAATACATAGTATGGGTCAAAATTATAGATTTTTCTTTTTTGCAAAAAAAAACTTAGGATAGTAAATAAAGATCATGTTCCATGAAGATATTTAGTCAATTTCGTACTAAAAATATATTAAATATATTATTGATTAGTAATATGCATTGATAAGATCTAATTTGGACAACTTTAAAGGTGATTTTCTCAGCATTTCAATTTTTGTGTACCCTCAGATTCCAGATTTTCATACAGTTGTATCTCAGTCAAATATTGCCCTATCCATCTAAATCATACATCAATGAAAAGCTTTCAGATCATATATAAATCTCAATTTTTGAAAATGTTGTCCAGGGTCACATATATGCAAAATAAGAGTTCTCTCAAAGGTTGTTCCAAATTATTATTATTAGTTGTTTTTTAATTAATTAAATGTATTTTCGAATGAGATGTTGAAAAAAGTTGACAGATGAATAATCATAGTAACAAACTAAGTATGCTTTTTATGTTAGCCTATATCTGTCTTTGATGTGTTCCTAATATGTTTTCTCTGGCTCTTTTTTTCTGTTTCACGACTGAACTGGATCATCCTTCATTGGCTGCTGATGTTGTTGAAAATGGTCCGGTGTGATTTGTGGTGAGTCTGTCATTTTACTTCTAATCTTTATATTGAGATCGGCACAGCTCAGCAGAACAAAAACCAGTCCTTGATTTGCTGCGGGTCACAGTATGCCTCCATCAGTGAACTCACATTTTGTTTAATGCAGTGAGGTACAGTATGAGTCTTCCCTGCGATAAATGCAGAATGAAAGCACAAATGTGTCCTCTTTTCTGCACCCATATCATAATTATGTCTGTTTAGTGAAGAACATACTAAAACTGTTTTTAAACAGTGATTCATAAAGTACAAATATCTGGAGACAAGTCCAGTGTATCTGTGCTGTCAGAGACCTAAATCACAAACCTCAGGCTCATGAAGAGAAACAACACCATAAAAACACTTCACAGGGTTCAGAAGCTGACAGATGCTGGGAAATTGGAACAACTGATATATAAACAAAGAGATCTTTTACAAAACACCGCTTAGAAAGCAGCTTCACTAGTTCGCGCCTTCTCATTAATAAGAGGAAGAATTTGGTAAGAAATGTCAAACGAATTTGGAGAGCTGTCCGGGGAGCGAGCCGGAAGAGCTGCAGGCTCCGAACCCTAGAGGCCCGAGCCCTAGCGAGGGCAAGGTTCGACGCCCGGCTCGAGCTCTCGGTAGCCCCCCGAAGGAGAAGATTTTGAGCAGAATGGAGGAGTAGTGGGAGGAGGGGGGTTTTGCAAAAGCGAGATGCCAGAAGGACAAAAGCGGGAGTATTTATAGCGGGCAGGTAAGAGGTGATTGGGTGGACTTGATTAGGAAATGGGAAGCAGCTGGGATTAATTCGGAATAGGCAGAAATGCCTATACAATTCATTCATTCATTCATTTATATTTGATTGAAACGGATTTAAGAGGAAATTTCGGTAAAAAAACACTGTAAATTGCTCTCAAGAGTTTGTTACACTGTACTTTAGTTGTCGGTGTAAAGTATTCTAAAGCCTCACAACAGGACAGAGGGTGTTATGATTGAGTCTTTCATTTTTTATTTTTTATTTACTGCATACATACTTTTTAGAGCAGTAGTGATATAGTAAGTCAGTATATTAAATATAAGCTGTGGTATTTTAATGTTTGCCAATACCTATAGTTAGTTTTTACTGACAGTATAACAGTTATTTTCATTAAATATAAATACAAAAAACCTGCAGAAATAAAGGTTCAAAAGCTGTCACTGGGGCAGTACACTCTTGTTCCTATTAGGTTAAAATATGTACCCCAGGTTTAACAGACGAGGTTTAAGCCTAGTCCTAGACTAAAATGTAAGTCTGAGCTCTAACAACTGAATTAAATTTGGCTGATCTTAAATCATGTCAGTGCTAATGTTTTGTCTCAAGATGTACAACTTTAATAATTTTTCTAAGGCATGTTCATAAAAATGACTTAATGTCTTAATTGAACTATGATCTAATCCTGACTTAGGCTAAGCCCTGTCTGTGAAACCCAATTTTTAAGTACTAATATGTACCTTTAAGAAACCAAAATGGATCCTTTAGATACAAACATGTACCTTTTGAAGAAGTAGCATCTAAGTCACAGCTTTTGTACTTTCTGAGAGTGTGATTACTGTTTGTAATGACGGCTGAAACAAAACCAGTAGGCTGTTTGATCTATTTTTGTTCCAGTTTAGTTCAGTTTTGGTTTGGGTCTGCTGTAGTCTATCGCTGTGGTCTTTAAGGATGTATCAGTTTGATAAATGCTAAATAATGGAGCAAGTTGACATGAATTAATTTAAACTAAGTAAAGTAAAGTAATCAAATGTAACACTTTTATGGAAATATAATAATATTTCATAATTATCATTTAAATCTAATTCTAATCTAATTATGGGGTACAAATCAAAATAGGAAGTTGTTTAATGTTGACGTTAGTTGAGGATGCCACTTAAAGCATGTTTACTACACATATTTTGGGAGACGCAACAAATTAATAGGGAAAGTAAATAAATATGAATAAAATATTAGAATTATTATGAAACTCTTGACAACAAATTATTTTTCCGTTATGTGTTGCTCCAAAAACATAATCTCCTAAAAATATATTGGCGATTAAAATAAATCGTTTTTACCTTTAAATTCACTATTTTTTTCCCGGGTCTTAGAAGGATGTCATATTAAATTTACTTCATTTTGTGGCTCTGAGATAAAAATGAGCATATATTAGCCCTCCTGTGGTGGTACACACTGTCAGCAGATGTCAGCAGAGAGTCAGATGAGGAAATGGAGGAACAGGTGGTCACTGGCTTGAGCTCAGGATTAACAACATGCCAAACAGCACAAAAACAAAGCAAAAATATTCATCCCAGGAGAACAGTGAAACTCAAAAACACCCAGAGGAAGAGAGCAAGTGCCGTGGATGTTTACAAAAACTTTTATTTTGGATGTGTTTTATTATGTTTAATCATCTGGCAGCACTACTACTGCATATATCGCAAATGGGACTTTCTTGACATTTTCTTCTAATTTTTACTTAGCTAATATAATTCATAGCATTTATTTTTGTAATGCTTTTTTCTTTTTTTGTAAGGCTCTTATGCCAATCAAAACTTGCATTTTCAAGGCTGCGAAAATACATTAGCAGCAATGTTTGAAATATTTTGTGTGATCAATGCTGAATGTTCAACGATCCTTCAGAAATCGTTATAATATGCTGATTTGCTGCTCAGAAACATTTTGGATTATCAATATTGATCAATGTTGCTGCTGCATCAAACATAAAAAAAAAATTTCTATTTCAAACTAACGTTGTTCATTGAATTGTCTATTCATTTATTAAAAAGCTTTCAGCAGCTAATAGAACTGAGCACAAATAACAAATAATCAACAAATTTGTATATATAAGAAGGATTTCTGAAAGATCATGTGACGCCGAAGACTGCACTGAAAAAAAGGAAGGAAGTGGTTGCAAACAATTTATTTTAGCTACATTTAAATAAAAAAATTTGTTCAAATTAGTAAATTAACTAAAATAAATTGACTGCATGCGCTTTCATGTCAGTGGTGATAGTTTTCATCTTAAACGTAATGCTTAATCAAGTCTCTAGACTCAAGTCTAGACTCAATACTCAAGTCTCTAGACATCCTGTGATGCTCAGAAATGGGTTGCGTTTGAAACACAGCCAGTATGCTGGTGATTTCTGACTGAACTATTGATCCCCCAAATCTCTGGCCCATATTAGCGTGAGCGCGTCTGACATGACATCATTCATCCTCCCGTAGGACGTCTTCTATGGCCTGTCAGGTTAGAGTATTTGACTAATGATGCGGTGCTTGACAGAGCAGTAATTAGGCTTTGGTGCCCAGCTGGTGCCACTACCACAGATGTTAATGGAGAAGATCTGGGGGAGGAGATGCAGAAGCTTCTGAAAGGACGGAGTGGGGTATGACTGTCTCCCCTCTGTCGCGCCCATCTCTGGGGAACAGGACTGTCTGAATGGTGGTGTCATTTTGTTTTAGCAAAGCATCTGCCCTTTAAATAAGTGAAAGGAGGGGCCAATTCTCCTGATGTGGGAAACCACAGGAGATCAGCATTTGACAGAGATCCGTATACTATTAATTATCAGTCAAACCAGTCTCTTATTAAAGATGCAGTCATTTTAAAAAAAATGATGATGTTTTATAACATCTCTCAAGGTATCTCTGGTGAACCTTTCTAAAAGGTGAACCATTCTAAAAAAAGAGGCTAAAAAGTGTATATTTTAATATTCTAAAAATTCCATGGATCATAAAGGTTCTTTTGGTAGACGCCACTAAAGAACATTTAATTTTAAGAATGTTTGCTGAACGCTTAGAGTTTGCTTTCACACCAGAACAAATAATTGTGTGCAAATACAAGTGCACATGCACTTTTTGTTTGTGCAGTCACTAGGGCGGCACTATCATGCATTATTTACTATCAGTGATGGATGATGGAGTATTTTGAGGGAAGAGGGAACACACCTAACCCTTGAGTCATAATTATTGTGTGGTTTGACAAAATGCTGAGATTTACTGCAATCCAATGGAGGCATTAGATGTCCATTAATGGCAGGAAACACCTCATAACAGAGCCTGAATTATGCAGTATATGTCTGAGATTTGTGGCAACCATTTATTTATTTTTTCTTCAAAAGAAATGGCAATACAATAAAATGGAAAAAAATACATAAACAAATAAAATGAAATACAATTAAGTGAAATAAAAAATAAATAGATTTAAAAAAACGTAAATCATTAATTGGATTCACTATTTTTAAGGTAAGTGACTGAAAACGATTTATTTTAGCTACGTTTAAAGAAAGCTAATACACACACACATATATATATATGAACATATTATTATATTTATTTATTTTTTTCAGTGTAGCAGGGCAAGTTCACAAAAACAACAAAACCTTTATCGGATGTTACCGAGATGCAATGATGAATGAATTCAGCTGCGTCTGATTACACTTTTCCCCTGAAATTATTATCTTTTATTTTGTTTAGGTGATATAAAGCTGATAAAAAACGGGATGTTTTTCTCTCAGTTTTATCTATTGTGAACACAAAGTAGCATCTGAAACGAAACAGTTACAAAACGAATTGATCCCGTTTCTAAGTCTCCTTGGTTACGATGCTGCTACAGCCTTAGCGCCAGGGACCGAAGCTCGGTGATCTCGTGTCTGATTGGCTCATTCCTACCTCTGCTCGTCTCCCATTGGTCGCCTTTCCAAATACGCTTGGCTCATTGCATAGTTAGCCACCCCCCCTCCCCCTTTTTTTTACTAGAATCTAAACACCGTTTTAAAAAAGCTAGGATAATTTTGTACATGGGTCTGCTTGCTTTGTGAAATCTGTGGGAAAGCTGTTTCTGGATACCTTGTAGTGGATTATTTCTACTCGTTGATGAGTTAAAGGGAAAGGTAAGAGGGCAATCTTGCTGCTGGATTATGTATTGTGTGATGCTCGCGAGGACGGGAATCTGTTGACATTTTTTTCACATTCGGCGCCATTTTCAGACATTCATTTACTTGCACCTGCTCATCTATTATGACCCTCAATATCGATGCTTTTTGATGGACAGCTGTCACAAAAAAACAACAAAAGCCTTAAAGTTATAGCGGTTTCCGAGCGCTCTGATTTATTGTATTGTTTCAGTTCTCTGTTTGTGGGCTGTTCGCATCTCGCATAGATTTGATAGTTAATAATAACGTTACTCGGTACAGGCAAATGTTTTCATTTTTAAGCGCTTTGATATAGTATGTACAATGTAGTCGCGAAATATATCATTTCTGTGCAGTTATATGTTCTCTGGGTCGTGTCGTGGGAAACTGTCCCGTGAGGCTGTGAGAGAATGAAGGGCTTGTTTACTTCAGACAGGTGTATTTACTGTAAACAGTGTTTTACTGCTATTTCAGTGATTATTACTAAAGCTTGTTGTGCAGAAGACGCTTGTAACTCGAATTGATAAAGGTAGATAGCTAATTAGACGATCTAACATCAAATTAAAAGGCGCTTAAGTTAGCTTTGTTCTTTCTTTTTTTCTTTCTTTGTTCGGTAACATTTTTTATCAGGTAAAACTTGCTTCAAATGGTGACATATTCTGGCTGCATCAACACAATTTATGTTTCAACGTCACTAATATTTTGCACAGTTTCAGATTGGTGGTCTGCGTAATAAATAAAACATGCATCATCAGTCTTCCACAGTTTTGAAGTCAGCAAATCACTTGCAGTGAGTCTTGCAGACTTTGCATTGCATTTCAAACCCAGAGCCAGAGGCCATGTTACTATAATAGCTACCATCGCTTTTATTGTTTCTATGCTTTGGCCCCAGTCTACGCCCATTCAGAAATGTAATGCAATCAATCCCTATTTATAAATTGAAAGGATGTAAGCCTTTCCCATGTATTTGTGTAAGTGTAATAAAAAGCGTGTTTTGCTTTTCTCTGATGTGATTTTCTGAATGCGTATGCTCTCATGGGTATGTCTGTTTATACTAGTGCAGGTGTACATGAAGTGAGCAGAGTTACGGTTTCTTAAGGCCTTTTCGGTATGTTTGTTCTTAATAGCCCAAAAACATCTGCACATTATACATTTCAGATCAGAAGAAGATTTAACACACTATCAGGCCCTGTGTGTTTATGCTGAAATGAGAAAATCTTAGAAGAGTAGTATAATAGTAATCCTTAGCAGAATTAGGAGTTGTGAGAGTTCATAAGCGCTCCACACCTGGAGTGTTATTGTTTGGGGCCCTGGCTGTATTGCAGTTTAAAAGATTCTGTTATGCTTTTTTTAATTTTCTCATTTTTTCTGCTAAGTAACATTTTCTTATAATTCTCATAATTCAGGTTTCTTGTTACATTTTCATTCATTTTCATGTTTTTTGGTACTTCTTTTTTTTCTTCTCTTTCTGCTTATGCATTGTGTCTTGCTGTGTCTTGGTGTCTGTTTTGTTCCCGCCGTCTCGAGCGGCCACCCCCCATCCATTTTGTGTCCACGAAGATCAGGTGCTCTGTGGCGGCCTGGGTGACCATGTGGTCATTGATTGGTTTGATTCTTCTGAGTTCATCCTCCTGAGCCCCTGTGTTTGTGTGTGTGTGTGTTTTACGGCCCAGCCACTTACCCTTTGGTTGTCCCAAGAGGAACCTCTCAATTTCGTTAATTTGGCCATATCTGGTCTGTCCTTTGGTGGTTTGCAGAAAATTGGCATCTTAATTTGGTTTATTGGACCTTTCTCTGACTTGATGCTTGTGTATCAAATTTAAAGGCTCTCAAAACGTAAAGTGTGCAGTTTTGGCACCATTAGTGGCACCAAATGGAATTATTACAACTAGATTATTCATTTTAAAAAATATGAGAGTAATTGCTGAAAATGTGATCTAGTTGTTTAGTTGTTACTTGTGAGTTAATCAGGCTGCTGCGGGTTTTTAACAAGTATATCCAATTTCCATGTATATGTAAATATCCCATCTGGTCAAAATATATAATTTTGAATATATGTTTCAAAATATACAAAAATGGCATATACTACTAAAACATGGTTGTAGATT
>JAUCNO010000353.1:2059798-2076400 GCA_032353835.1 Enteromius viviparus
AGATAGGTGTGTGGCTTTCCTAATCAAGACCAATGATTAGGAAAGCCACACACCTATCTATATAAGACCTTACAGCTCACAATGCATGTCAGTGCAAATAAGAATCATGTGGTCAAAGGAACTGCTTGAAGAGCTCAGAGACAGAATTGTGGCAATGCACAGATCTGGCCAAGGTTACAAAGAAATGTCTGCTGCACTTATAGTTCCCAAGGAGGAATGGTAGAGGATCCCCAAATCCAAGTGTGAAAAACTTGTTGCATCTTTCCCAAAAAGACTCATGGCTGTATTAGATCAAAAAGGTGCTTCTACTAAATACTGAGCAAAGGGTCTAAATACTAGTGTGATATTTTAGTTTTTCTTTTTTAATAAGTCTGCAAAAATGTCAACAATTCTGTCAATATGGTGTGCTGTGTGTACATTGACAAAGCATTTTTGTAACTGCATGGCATGAATTAATATTGATGTATTATGTGTAAATTAAACATTTTGATATCAAGTAATTACTTATGGTTACAGAACACTATTTTCAACTAAAAGTGTTAGGAAATGCACCTCCAACCGATTTAATCAATTAGTGAGTCATTAGTCCAATCACTCGTAAGTTAAGTTGTGAGTATTTTTGATCAATATGATCACCTAAAAGAAACAGTTCATAAGAGTCATTAGTTTGTAAATTAATCTACTCCGGTTGTGCTATATATTTAGTTGTGCACTGTCAGCGAGAACATTACAATATAAAGCCATGTTGTCCATTTAAACACACCGTACGGATATTACGAGTTGCACAATTCGAGTTGTACGAATGACCGACACCTAACCCCTCCCCTAAACCCACCTATCACTTGGTTCTAGACAATTTATAAAAAAAATCATATAAGTGTAGTTGTACGTATTAGTCACCAATATGTACACATTGGTCGTGATTCAGACCACAAACTCTCAACTAAAACAG
The DNA here is from genome assembly GCA_032353835.1 of Enteromius viviparus. Lineage (NCBI taxonomy): Eukaryota > Metazoa > Chordata > Actinopteri > Cypriniformes > Cyprinidae > Enteromius > Enteromius viviparus. The sequence continues at coordinate 2,060,751 of JAUCNO010000353.1, forward strand.
TTTCTTTGGCTTCTTATTCATTAGCAGAAACAAACATTAAAAATGGATCCAATATCAAACCTTAGTTAGCAGTGATTATTTATTATTTTTGTATGTAGTAAACTGTGAGTCTAGTTTTGTCACAGACACAGTCACTTATCTGATCCTCTGAGGATTTTGTTTAGTGGCCCGTCCCACCCAGACCCTGCTGGTTTTTATGGTGTTTTTTGGATATTTGCACTGCCAACAAAAATGTCTGCCGCCAACCTGGTGTCCACAAACACCATAAAAACCCACAAGGCCTTTGCTTTGATTCATCTGGTCCCATAAAACTCTAAGCGCTGATCCTGAGCTCCTTAGACTTACCCAGAAATCTCCACTACCCCTCATCAATCTCTCCTCGTGTTTTTTCCCCACTCCACATGTCTGTTCATTGTTCTGTGTCTCTCTTGGTGTCCCGTTGCCCTGCGCAGAGATGGAAGCGTGCAGCAGGCACGTCCAGGCGACAGCAGGTAAGGGTCAGGTGGGCACCCACACCAGGAGGCCAGCCGCTGCTGCAGCATATGGAGGAGGATGAAGATGATGAGGACGATTGCAGTAAAGAAAAAGACTTTGAGGCTCAGGGACGTGCCGTCCAGGTCTGCATAGCCATGTCCACAGAGGAGCCGGCCGGTGTCTGCCAGCTGTACCCAGTGGTACTGCATCGCCCCCGCGTCTCCCTCCTGTTCAGCAGCCTGCTGGTCCTGACACTCATGCTCTGGTGGCTCGTCTTCATTTGAGAGACCGTGAATGAAATAGATATCAGAGAGGCAGCAGCTGCTCTCAGACTGAGCTTATGTGGATTATGAGACAATAATGAGAGAGAGGATGAGGTCCTTCCTGTTTTTCTGTTTGTCGCGCTCTGATTCTTAATACTTTCACCATTTCAGAGTGGATGTTGATTGACAGTTGAACTATTTACATAACGTGACGCAAAAACCCTGGATGAACTATGTTATCTTATAACAGGATGTAAATATTTTCTTATCAAAGCCAGCACATTCACTTTTTAGAATTTATGAATGTTTTTTTTTTTTTATATACACTGTTGTTGCTTATTACAGTGTTTGCAAGATGAGTCTGAGCTAAATTGTTCAACATTCTACTTGTTTTTTTTTTCTTTTTTCTAAAATTTAGGGCAAACCCTTTACGATACAGACTACATTTAAAAGTTATGTTTTTGGCCAAATTTAATAAAAAATCCATAAATGTCCCACTGACTTAAACTTTTAAAAGATTGGTGTTAATATCAAGCAAATATTCTTTACATACAAAGTGACAGCATTGTACAGCAAAGTACAGCATTGACCTTGTTACATAATTGTATTGTAAATGTATCAAACGTTTTATTAAGCTAGTAATCAAAGAAAAAAATCCACAAAAATATTAGGCAGCACAACTATTTTTAATGTTGATAACACATATGAAATCGGCATTAGAATGATTTCTAAAAGATCATGTGACAAGGAAGACTGGAGTAATGATGCTGAAAATTCAACTTTGATCACAGAAATAAATTGCATTTCACAATAGAAAACAATTATTATTTAAATTTAATATTTTATATATTTTAATATTTTTTTATATATATTTTTTTAATATATTATAGATTTTTTTTTTTTTTTTTTTTAAACATTACAAAATATGTATTACCCATGCCCAACTTTTTAAATGGTGGTGTACATTCCTAAAATATTTGAAAGATAAATGCTAACAATGATGTTTCCATAGTATATGCGTACTAAATTGTGAGTGGCTTTTTTATGCTTTTATTTGTTTACCGTTTTCTGGTCTTTCAGTTACGCAAACTAAAACACTATATATTTTTATGCTGTCTTGCAAACACTGTAATTCCTTCAGTATGTGCAAATGTAGTTGGAGCTTTTTTTAGTTTTTATGTTATTCTCTAGCTGTGACCACTGGATTTCTCTGGACAACTGTTCAGCACACGTTGCACTTTGCTTCTCTGCAGATATAACTCTCTCCTCCATTGCCAGCAGATGCATAATGGAAGGGACATTTTCTGTAATACCGACTTCTTTGTTAAGTATTTATGTTGTATCGGCTAAGTGGATCAGCATATCAGGGCTTTTATAACACACCACATGAATATTAGCTTGCATCAAAAACAGCAGTACTACTGTCTTACAACAATCACAGTCTCTTTCTCTGCATTGAGTGAAAATGCATAGTGATAGAAGGAAGAGAATGTGTTTTATGTTTATCTATTTATTCATTTATTGTAAAAAAATCACACCTTTGCACTTCTATGAACTGTTGTCAGAGTAGATGGCATATTTAATTTTACACGAATTTGAGGTGTCTGAATCACAATGATGGAGTGATGCTGGACAGTCCCAGTAAAGTGTAGCAGATTTGATGCAGTGTCATCTTCAGAAGTGTTGATTGCAAATTTTGTTCAGGGCGTATCTCTGTTACCTCATTTTCATAATTTCGGCACTGTCAGTGGGTACATTTCGTTCTTGTTCAGTCGGTTGTCATAGATCATCTGATTTTGTGTGTTTTTGTTCCATATATTTCAAAGCTTGATTTTTTTTTTTATACGTTTGAAATTATATATAACATCTGCTCTGGTCCATTCCATGATAAAGACAATCCAAGGTACAATCAATAAACTTTAAAAATAACTTTTCTATGAAATCATTTTCACAGAACAGTATTTTTAGATATACATAAAAGTCTGTTCATTTCAATTTGCATTGAGCTCAAATGTCTGAAATACCCTAATATTCTTTTTATTGTGGACTCCATAACCTTAACTATTTTAATTTTTTTTTCTGTCATGGTCGTCTAATAAGCACAATCATCTTTGATCTTACAAGCACAATACATTTCCAGACAGGCTGCAACTGCTGTTATAAATGCCTGTAAGAAGAAGTAAATGTATGTCTAATATTTCAAAATATACTAAATTAATTCATTTTTGCCCAGTCTTGCTAAGAGCATGTAATCCGTTCACTATGAAAACAGCTTATGAAGATATTATCGCTTTCTTAAAGGTTTTTTACAGGGGATTTTGTGCTTCCCCGGATGGTAAGGATATAATTCCAAATGTTTTCCAAAAAAGTACATAGTTTTAGATAATTCGATTTTTCAGCTTTTGCTTTTTTTCCTCCATTATCTTATTAGGGTGAGTTCATGGATACTTGAGTGTTCTTGAAGAGTGAATATTCTGCTAGTCTTTGGTCACTTAATGATTTGTACTTTAAATGACTATTGGTGCACTAATAACTATGTAAAAGGAGACTTGCAGACGGAATGCGAGTTTTTACCGATCTGTTCTTTAGAAAGCACTACATGGTGAGCCCATGATTTGGCTTGAATTTGCCACCGCGCTCATTCCCATCATCGTCTGTCAACCTGTCATCGCCCTTAATTGGAAAAAATAATATTTGTCTTGGAATGTGCCAGGTGTTCCTAAATCAAAAGCTTTTTTGGCCGATTGCCTATAGATAAAAGATTAAAAAACAAAACCATACTAATTTGTGATGGTTTTAAAAAGCATAATCTGAGCATTGTGGGTAATATGAGTGGTGGGCTTCTTGGCATTATGAAGGCTTCATTCAGGTCCTCTCAGTTGAGAGGATGGATGCAGTTTTAAAATAAACACTCTTCACTGTTAAAGGAGGAGTGTTTGTGAATCTTCCCGATATTCCCCACTGGGGAGCACTTCTGTGAAACGTAATTTAATTCCAACTGAGACTCGGTTATGATCAATTTCAATTATTTTCCTTGCAATTTATATTATTATAGTTTATGTGGAGCAGCATTTGTTTTTATTTTATCATTATTTTTATCTTATACTACAAATCCAAGATTAATCGCAGATTTATTAAAGTTTATTTTATGATTGCAATATGTTTAATTAATTGGACAGCACTAATATTAGAACACTTTTCTCTGATTTTATTATTAACTCAGCTGGGTGGCAATTTAAAACCATTGATGTTTACGAAATCCAGTCTATGTGCCATTAAAGAATTTTTTTTTTTTAAGAGTGTTTTTTTTTTATTGAAAAGGGTGATAAAGTGCATATGAAGCTGTATTTTTGGAAGCATTTTTTGAGATATGAAGCATTTTTTTCTTGTCTAGTAGCTTTTTTTCCTGAGATATTCAGCAGAGAATATCAATCTTACAATACAAAGGTTTGGCCAAAGGTTTCCAGATGGTGTTTACTAACCGTTGATGTGTGTGAGATGAAGTTAATGTATTGAGAAAAGGAATTCTCTGCTCACTTTCCACTGTGTCTTGACCTCTCTCGCAGTCTCCTGTGGTGAAGACGAAAATGATCACCATTTCTGATGTCACCAACTCCCTTCGCAGCGAAGTGGCCACCAAGGACATCCCCATTGTGCATACAGAGACCAAGACCATCACGTACGAGTCTGCACAGGTGAGCCCGGGCACTTTTTGAATCAACAACATAACTTTTGGTTAGTTTTTCACTGTGCCATTGTTTGTCCAAATATGCACACATGGAATGAGCTACAATGCACTGGAATGTAAAATGTATCAGGATCAATACATATTGGTAACCACATCTCCCCAGTAGAAGTCATTTTGTTAATAATAGTCATAATCAAGAATATTGGATATTTAACAGTGCATGTATTGACACATCTGTATTCAGAACAGAATATATCGCTTTGATAGCTTTTTATTCTGTATTTGTTCAGTTTTTGTTGTAATCCATTGCAGTGCTGTCAGTTTCTTAGTGCATTTCTGTATGAATGTAACTTCTTATTAGGATCCATTAGTTGTCTCTTTTTGAGCTGTAATGTATAATCTTAGGCCAGTTTTCAACCTATCACAGAGTTTCCACTGCTGTAATAATAAGGACTTCTCTTTTCCAATGTTTAACAAATATATCAGATTTCAGAAGAAAAATCATCCATCTTTATAATGCCTGAGTATACAAAACTCGCTCGCTGCACTATTTTATTTGACATCCCCATTGTGCATAAAAAGATTGGCAATTTTAAAAAGTACTTATTTTGGTTGTTGACTTGTTAAGTTGTTAATATACAATTATTTAGTAGGAAGCTTTCATAGTATTATTACAAAGACCATACAGGGACATGCTAATGGGAAAACATTCAATGGATTGTTATATTTTAATTCTTCTCCCAGAAAAACTTTGCATTCCCTCGCAAAACTTTTATGCTCTCTCAAGAAATTTAACCTCCTGCTAGTGAATGCAAAACTGCCAAGGGAAATGATATGATGTACACAAAAAAAGTATAAAACTGTTTATACAGTGGGGCAAAAAAGTAGAGACCTGTGATTTTCATAGTAGATAACCTCATCTTTGAGAGACAAAATGAGAAAAAAAATGTAATTAATTAATTGGTAAAATAAGTATTTGGTCACCTAAACACAAGCAAGATTTCTGGCTCTCACAGACCTGTAATTTCATCTTTAAGAGGCTCCTCTGTCATCCACTCCACTTACCTGTATTATTAGCGTCTGTTTGAACTCGTTATCAGTATAAAAGACACCTGTTCACTACCTCAGACAGTCACAGTCCAAACTCCAATATGGCTAAGACCAAAGAGCTGTCAAAGGACACCAGAAAAAAATAATTGTAGACCTGCACCAGGCTGGGAAGACTAAATCTGCAGTAGGTAAGCAGCTTGGTGTGAAGAAATCAACTGTGGAAGCAATTATTAGAAAATGGAAGAAATACAAGTCCACTGATAATCTTCCTCGATCTGGGGCTCCACGCAAGATCACAAGAACTGTGAGCAAAAATCCCACACGGGGGGAACCTAGTGAACGACCTGCAGAGAGCTGGGACCAAAGTAACAATGACTACCATCAGTAACACACTAAACGACCAAGGACTCCAATCCTACAGCGCCAGACGTGTCCCCCTGCTTAAACCAGTACATGTTCATGCCCGTCTGGAGTTTGCTAGAGAGCATTGGGATGATCCAGAAGAGGATTGGGAGAATGTCATATGGTCAGATAAAACCAAAATAGAATGTTTTGGTAAAAACTCAACTTGTCATGTTTGGTGGAGAAAGAATGCTGAGTTGCATCCAAAGAACACCATACCTACTGTGAAGCATGGGGGTAGAAACATCATGCTTTGGGGCTGTTTTTCTGCAAAGGGACCGGGACAACTGATCGAAAGAATGTATGGGGTCGTGTATTGTGAGATTTTGAGTGAAAACCTCCTTCCATCAGCAAGGGCATTGAAAATTAAACATGCCTGGATCTTTCAACATGACAATGATCCCAAACACACCACCCGGGCAACGAATGAGTGGCTTCATAAGAACCATTACAAGGTCCTGGAGTGGCCTAGCTACAGGAGATCTGCATGGAGGAATGGGCCAAAATACCAGCAACAGTGTGTGAAAACCTTGAGAAGACTTACAGAAAACATTTGACCTGTCATTGCCAAGAAAGAGCATATAACAAAGTATTGTGATTCAATTTTGTTATTGACCAAATACTTATTTTCCATTATTATTCGCAAATAAATTCTTCAAAAATCCTACAATGTGATTTCCAGGATTTTTTTTTAATTTTGTCTCTCATAGTTGAGGTATACCTATGATGAAAATTACAGGCCTCTCTCATCTTTTTAAGTGGGAGAACCTGCACAATTGGTGGCTGACAAAATACTTTTTAAATAAAATAAAGTATTTAAATACTAAATACTTGCCCCACTGTATGTGACCTTTAATAAACCATTGAAGGTTTGTATTGGTACCTAAATGGTACAATTTAGGCACTACAATTTACTTTTAATATTTTTACATGTACCTTTTAGGGATAAATAAGGCGAAAGTGTAGATTTTCAAAGTATACCATGATAGAGTTTGTACCTTTTTTCTCAGAATGTGGAAAACTAAATTTCAGTTGTTTTGTGAGAAAACTCTAAACATTGTTTGAGGGAACCCAAAAGCAAAAGCATTGAAATACAAGTTTCCTACCATCCCATGTTTTTTACATCACTCCATAGGCAATGGCTTTAGATGTAGGTGATAAATGAGGGGTGTAATGAAAGAGATTTGTGTTTGTTTGCTAATAGCCCAACGCACTGTCAGAGAAGGAGTCCGGGATGCTGTTGAGTGCTCAGACCATCACCTCAGAGACCGTCAGCACCACCACCACCACCCAGATCACCAAGGTACAAGAAGCTCAGCCTAAACCTGCAGACCAAACCAAACATTTTATTCTAGCTTCGTCCATTCTTTTTTTAAAACACTTGAATGTGGGTAAGTTTCATAAATAAAAAAAAAAATAGCATTTGGATTCAGCTTGACAGTCATTATTACCTCTTAATTAGTAACTTTACAGTTTTTATGCTCTTTTGTGTCCGATAATCGTGTTAGATTACACGTTGAGACACGATCTGTCGGTTTCTTCTTCACTTGTATTTTTGTAAATTCGGTAAAGCAGATGTGTACTAGCACCCTCTACCGTATAACAAAGAAACACAGATTCTAGGAGCACAAGTATAGCTCAATTTAGACGTTTTCTGAGTATAATTATAAATTACATTTTAAATAAATTACTGACAAGTACATAAAACCCATTTTATTTAATTTTAAAAGAAGTATACTAATAGCACACTTTGAGGGTGTTTTTGCACAATGGATAAGCCCAGCACTTTTTGCAGAACATAACTGCAAAAAACTATAAAACAAGTAAAGGCACAACGGTGCCAAGAGGCTGCGTGTATAAGATAAAACCATTGTTAATTACAATTTATATCACCATTCTACAGCATCTTTCCATTTTGCGAAGTTAGAGAAGAATTGCCGTCCTGCACAGATGAGATATTCGCTTCACTGTGTTCCTGGCTCTCTCATTCTCTCGTTCTCTTCCCTTTCTCTGCTCAGACGGTAAAAGGCGGGATCTCAGAGACCCGTATCGAGAAGAGAATCGTGATCACTGGAGACACTGAGATTGACCATGATAAGGTGAAACGCACCTACAGCTAATAATCATGTCGGTTTACAGACATCCTCATAGACAGGATTTATAGGATAAAAACATCCAGAAGGCTCTGAGAATGACAATATGTCACTAGTATTGGTCCATTCATATATCAGATATATAAGACCTCTAAGCTTGGATTAAAAGCCACAAAACTTCCATTTTGATTTCATGGGGCCTTGTTATGTATATGTTTCTTGGTCTGGTTTAAGTACTGTTCTCTCTGCTCTCCAGGCTCTTGCTCAGGCTATAAAGGAGGCGAAGGAGCAGCACCCTGACATGTCTGTGACTAAAGTGGTGGTGCATCAGGAAACAGAGATCACCCCGGAGTAACTCCTTGATGAGACACAGGTTAGTTTCCTCCTTCACAACCTGACCGTATACAAGCCAATGAACGATCACAGTTGGAGAGATTAATATTATATATGCACATGCTTATTTTAGAAGTCTGCATGCCAAAAAACATCTTGCGATAATGCTTTCTAGTCGTTTATTCAGTCATGAGTCATACGAGAAGCCAAACGCTGGAAAAATGAAAGGAGAGAGAGCAAGGTGCTGAAAGCTGAGCTGGAAGGTGACGTTTTCTAAAAGACCAAAATCTGTAAAATTATGATTTAAAGGTAATAAACAGTTATTGTTATTTTTGACCCTTTAAGGTAGGAACACTACTGAATTTTCTTTTTGTCCAACAGATGAATTAAAGCTGCTAACAGAGGACAGCTGTGAATATTCAGTGATAATATTATATGCGACTGCAGAAAAGCAGATATAATAAGACCTGCTGCAGACACATGATGATATCTTCTGCAGTTTAATTAGAGCATATTTTATTCACGGCTTAAAAAACTACAGTTCTAGATTCCAGTGCAAAAACAACTTTAGGCATGCTTCTTTCAAATCTTCTTTTAAAAAATGTGTAGAAATTCATTTATTGGATATATATATATATTATTAACTGTGAGGGCGTCAAAGTGATTTTAAGATGATTTAATTCCCATTTACTATTGCTGCTGCACACATATATTATTGTATTAGTGCTGTCATCTTCTGTCCCTCCATGGCTCTCAGTGTAGCTCTCTAATAGCGCTAGAGTTTGATATGTTTATGGCATATGTTTAAATCTCTTCTCCCATAGGCCATACAGCCACACCATCTTACATGATACATTAAAACCATTGCAGCACTTCTGGGATTTTGCCTTTTTAATATCTGAAAAATTCTTCAGTTTAAAAATTGGAATGCTGCAAGGTTACCATTACAAATAAAGCAAGATAGCTTAATAAGATGGTGATGATGGAAACCCTCCGTAGCACACCTCATACCAACAGAAAGACGTCCTGTAGGATCTCAGGGAATTAGACAGAGACACTTACACTGTATGATTTACTGTCACCATTAACTGTGCTCCAATAAAAACCTCAGTCCCTTAGAAAGCACACTTACACTGCCATATTTACAGCCGCTGTACATGCTTATAGCACATCGGTGACATCCCAGTTCAGCTCCAGAATTTCAATTGAGGTGGCTAAGAGGATGCAGAATTTAATTTTTAGAATTTATTAGGTATTAGATGATACCTCATATTTATTAGATGACATTAAAGCTCATAATAATCAGTGTTTTTAATGCCACCTATAAATATTTGTAATAAATGTATTTTACTAAATTGCTACATACTAATTTAATTAGCCATGATGAAGAAGAGTGCTATTTTAATATATTTTTAATACACTATTATAGTATTTACAAAATTAATAGCCTTTATTTAATATTTTCTTTTTTACTTTTACATTTTTTGTAGTAATTTTATTATGTGCTTTTTGACTTTTAAATGTTTCTTTTAGATTTCTTTTCAGTAATCTTAGTACTTTAACATTTATAAAAAACATGATTTTTTAAAAGTTTAAGATAAATGTATTTTATTTTATTGTAATTTAATCTTTTTTAATTAACCAAACAATTTTAGTTTTAGTAAAAAAAAAACCCCCGCTGATTTTCAACACTAATAAAGACCAATTTATTTATTTTTTTGTTTAAAATAAAAATTTTACTTTATTTTATTTCATTTTTTAGCTTTTTTTAATTAACCAAACAGTCATACTAGTTGACACTGATAAAGGTTTAATTTCTAGAATCATTTATCTGACCCCAAACCTTCAAAACATAAAAAAAAGAATAAATATATGAAATAGTCAACAGAATGTTTGGATTTTAGACTGCTTTTGATCTGTTGTTTTGACTGTATAGATCTTGGCTTACAGAAATATGCGTAATAAAAATGAAAAACAAGTCCAGAAAGCAAAGCGTCTCAGTGTTAGGCCTTTTAGTCTGTTTGTGCAAGGCTCTGGTTGTCTGGTGCTGTTTAACCAGCTGTCAGGGTGGTATGTATACAGACTCAGAGCTCCCAGAGGATGATGGGTAATGCTGCCCTGCTAGTTTGGTCCCACAGTGCCCTGCGCTGTGCGTGCAGAGACCCGGTTCACCCCATTCGCCCCGTCGGTGTTTACTTTCCTTCCTTTCACTCATCCTCAATTATTTCCATGTCGTTCAGGCCTGCATGCCGCAGGCCATCCCGGTTTTCATCACTGACTCTGTGACCCGTGGGATTGTTTACTTTGTGCTTTACCAGAAATGCTGTCATGGTTTGTTTGTCTCACACGATTGTTGATTAGGCTTTGATCTCGCATCAACGCAGGGTGAAAAAAACGGGACCAGTCGGGTTTATGAATGTGAAAAAACAACGCAAGATCCCTCACAACCAGCCCCTTCCCATCAGCCCACGAGTTCCCTCACGGACAAACACTTCCTGTAGCAGCACATGTCCCACCCAGTCATTGCCGTCTGAGACGTCACTTTCAAGACCCTAAACATCTACAAACAGAGCATCCAGCATCCACAAGCAGAAGTCATCCACTTCTCAACACCTGCCTGACCTCCACCACCTCAAAGACATTCCATGACGGACTAAACCATGTTACAAAGTCGTTTTCTAAAACAGTGGCTAAAGAGCAACTTTTTATCTCAAATTCATATGGTATTTTTAGGGTGGATTCCAAAGGGATGGTTCACATTATAACAACTGGGTGGCGGGAATTTTCTACAGTGTCATTTTGTTGTTGCTGTTGTTGATTTTTTGTTATTTAATATTTGTTTGCAATGGGTTGATTATCTGTCATAACCATCAAAGGCGATGTTCACCCACCCAAAAAGCTATATTGTTGGACTTTTTTTTTCTCTGTGAAACAAAAAAGAGAAGTTCAGCAGAATGTTTGCGCTGCTCTTTTTCCCTTTTTTTCAAGAAAGTGAAAGATTTGAATTGAGCGATAGTTCACCCCCCCAAAAATACAATTATGTCATCAATGTCGTTTCAAGTCTGTATGACTTGCAAAACTGTTTGATTATTAACATTCTTTAAAATATATTCTTTTGCATTTGAAACAGGAGAAAGTAATTTTATTTAAAAAATATATATATAAATTGGTGATAGAAATTCTTCGTTCCTTCAAATTCTATAATTCTGTTATTTAATTTCCATTAACATGCATTCAAAATTGACAGGTTTAATATCAATAATGTTAGAACATTATGTTGGAACTTTTGGAACCCTTTTTGCTTTCATTGTATAGAAAGAGAAACTTGAACATTCTGCTAAACATCTAAATTACTCAGAAAAAAAGAAACGTTTGAAAACTAAAATAAGAACATTAGTAAATTTAGAATGATTTTTATTTTTGGGTGAACTGTTCTTAGTCCAGAACTCCATCCTGTTGTAAAGTCCCATATTTTATGTTTCTCCTAAATGTGAAAGTATTATTTTCTTCTGTGTTAAAAAAAAAAAAAAAAGTTATTTTCGTGCAGAATGCTGGAGCAATTTCAGATGTTCTTATGTGTTTTTAAGTTACTTTGCATATTTGTTGAAGGCTTGTATAATTTTTCTTTTGTTTTGTTGTTAACGTCGTCCTGTGTCATGGTGGATTAGGGGTCCGATGAAGATGGGGTGGGCTATTGTAGTGAAACTACACTCTATAATATTTCTATTTATTTTCATCAGTTTTGTTTCTCGTTTGTGTGTGTACTTTGCATTTTAGGTGCCCTGCTCTCTTAAATGCAGCTTTGATGTTTTTGTATTAGATCCAGAATCCCAAACACCAGCTCCCGCCAGTTTTTAAATGGGACTTGCAGGGATAACTTTGCTCATTTTCAGTATATTTCTACTTTTCTACTAGAGGGGGCAGTATGTTCTTACCCATGAGGTCTATAGCAGATCTGCAAAACGCGCATCCACACACAACCTGAAGTGGTTTTAGATGAATTGGAATCGATTAGCCAGGAATGGAGCTAATTAGCAATTACTGTAATTAATAGTGCCGGGCGTGAATCTGAAAGCGATTTAAGGCAAATTAAAACAAGTCTCAGTCATTCATTGAGACATTCAAATGCCTCTGATTGACTTTAAATGTCATGTTTCACAATTCTAGAGCGGTAATTCAATTCTAGAAAATCAAAGTGGGAATTTGAGGATTTTATATCGTGCAATCAACACTGCCGGTGGCGTAAAGCATACTGCCCCACGAGTCCAGCACATCCAGTTTTTAAATGTCTATTTTAAAATGTTACGCTTTTATAATAGTTCAAATAGTATCCTGTACAGAGACCACGGTGTCGTAGTTCGTTCAGTGTGTTGTTTTCTTCATTGTGGCGCTCCTTTCCTATGCTATAGTCTGGGGTGAAGAAAAGAAACGAACCGTACGTTTGTCCTCAGAGGTTCTCTTTCTTCTCATCACACCCCTTTTTCTTTTGCCATCACTGGAAAATAAAAGACAAATGTACAATATAACACCATGCACTGAATAAAAATCCAACTTAGACACATTCTTCACACAGTTTCAAGAGTGTTTGTTATTCACAAGCTCCCTAATGCATGTTTCAGGTCTTCTTATGAGCGTTTACTTTGTAGTCCAAACGAAATGACTTCCTTTCCAGTTTACGTCATTGCTTTTTATTAAACCAACGCCCATTTTACACAATCCAATCAATTCCCAGCAGATAAAATTTCCTGAGTAATATTTTTTTCCCTTTAATGCCCCGTTTCACAGAAATGAGTCGTATTCCAGAAGTAATATGGGATGTTAATGTGAAATTTTATTTCATGGTTCTCAGTTGCCAGCATTTTATAATTTTTGGTAGTTATTAAAGAAAAACTCAACATAGTAATCCAGAAATTACTTTATTTACTGCATAGAGTCACAGTATCCCGTGTATCCCAGGTCTAGCTCTCCTCAAACGAACGCTGCATTTTTCTCACAGGTTGTGGTTTATTAGCAGCGTTTAGCTTGATGAAAGCAGGCTGTGGTTGATGGCTTTGATTGCAGAGTGTTCGCTCATAACCCTGGAGACTGGCTGAGATGTGCTGCCGCAGGTGGCGTGAACACAACTAGAGTCAAGAATAAAGCAGCATTTATCAGCAAGGTCTGAGAGGAAAATGGAAGACGAATTCAGCTGGAAATCACAGTGCTGTGCTGTTAAATAAAAAAGAAATATTGCAGATTTTCTTGTCTTTGCTTCATACTTGCATCATGCACTATATGCTTCGGTTCAGTTGACTAAAAATGGGCGGCACTACAAATGGGGTTGTTGAATTAATTTATTACTCTGCATTTAGCATTCTTTCTGGCCATAAAATTAAATGTTACTACCTAAGACCATAGCATCATTCACATCAGGGTCAGACTAATATTCAAACATATTTATTCGTACTTGGAGGGTGCTATTTCCGATCATCCATTTCTATCATAATATACAGTCTATTTATTTCTATTTGTTTAGCAGGTGATATTAAATTAGATTTAGCACATTCATAGTATGCTTAAAATAGCAAATGTGTAAACTACATTTCCCAGCATTCAGCACAAAGAACAGAAAATATACTTATATATTAGTGCTGTTACACGATTAATCACATCCAGAATAAAAGTTTTTGTTTACACAATATATCCATGCGTATACTGTAAATAAATAAATATACACAGTACACACACATATATAACTTATATTCTGGATATGATTCATCGTGACTAATTACTTGACAGCACTAAATATATACTATATATATATTAAAAGAAACAAAAATAAAATGAATGTTTATTTGGTATGTCCTTCTTGAACTCACAAGTTTGTACAAAGAGGTTGACACGGACAGTGTCACATCTGAATATTAAACTACAAATAGATTATTGTTTTATCTTTTCCCTTTTTATTTCCACATTCAAATCCAACTTATTATTTAATCTCAGAGTTTTTGGTTCTGCTTTACTTTCATTATCACCAGTGAATACTTCACGGTGCATATTATAAATGAAAATTAGTACACAACGTTAATGTCTTGTGCTTCTGCTTATTCCACTTGAGATTATGTTCTTTACATCATATAAAGATGTGCACACACACACCGATTAATGTTCTAAACATGTCAGCCAGAGTATCTTGTTGGTCCGTGTTTCTCTTCGGTCTGTCAGAAGGGATCAGGGAGGAATTTTTAAGAGTGTCAGAAAGGCCCCATCCCTGGAACTCATGAGCTGAAGTCAGCTGGAATTATCCAGGCAATTAGTTTTTCCTGGAGCTGTTATTTATGGCAATACTCTGAATGTTTTGAATGTTTAATCTCTGGCTGCCAATTAGCATTGCGTTAAAGGTCAGAGAGAGGGCTGGACCATAACCATTGTAGCAATATTCGTTCAACCAACCAATAGGATTTGTGGCTGTCCTACTCTAAACATCAGCTCATGGAGCAGATGGATTAAACACCGAATCATGGCACCTCAGTAAATTGGGTCAGTTAGTGATAGATGACAGTTGATACAGTATGTCTCACTCTACTAAATACATCTCAGATTTTTCCCTAGAATGCTAATGTATGTTCCAAGAAATTTCAGTTTTTCTATAAAGTGTAGTTCCAACCCAATCCCAAGAGATATTGTACACTCAGTCCGAGAACACAAATTTTATACAACACTGCAGTAAATGTAGATGTGAATACATTTACATGACTGTCTGTTTAAATGACAGGAATGTACTAAAATGAAAGATTTAGCTTTTTGCATTTTTGAAAATGTCGCGTGACCTCACTGTATATATATATTTAATATTTTTTTATTCACATAATTATTTATTTTTAAGTGTTTTACATTGATCTCATGAGATACTGTAAAAAAGCTCCACTTTTAAACCCAGAGGGGCATATGATTGGGATGAATTTATATATAGACACCAATTCGTCAAAACGTTAAATAGTTATGAATTGCAGTGAGATTGTGTTTTGTAGTTTTTTTCAACAATCAGTCTGAGACCAGATATGTACCTTACGCAACATCGTAAATGCGGAACTGAATACTTGTTTTTGTGGTTTTTACATAACCACGATGTACTAAAATCGTAAAAAAAAATAAAAAATAAAAAAATAAATAAAAAAGTTAAAAGTTTTGCACACAGATGACGTCATTATCAATAAAATCTCAATTCACAAAGACATTAAAATAAGCTAAAAATGTTTTATTATTTATGTCATGCCAGTAGATGGCGATGTGTAATGAAACAGGACGTGAAGCGTGCGAGCTCAAGTGCAAACGGTTTTTAATGAAGGTTAAGGGTCAGAAGAAGGG
>JAUCNO010000353.1:2095396-2105933 GCA_032353835.1 Enteromius viviparus
GATATTCTCCTTAATGTAGTCTTACCATGCTGTTGTTATATTTTGCTTGAACTGACATTGTTTATTATTGCTGTTTTCCTTAACAATTTAATACTTAAATTTAACAGGGATCAGTTTGAGATGTTGGTCAGATTATAAAAGTAAACAACGTCTATTCAGTCAATAGCATAATGAAATAAACAATGAAAATTAGGGAAAATAGCAATAATAAACAATGTCAATTCAAGAAAAATATCGGCCTGGGAGACAGCCAAGGTCGTCATGGATCAGGTCTTCTGGTTCTACGGCATCCCGGAGGACATCGTGACTGACCGAGGACCTCAGTTCACCTCCTGCTTGTGGCAAACCTTCTGCAAGCGGATGAACATTAATGTGAGCTTAACGTCGGGCTACCACCCACAGTCCAACGGCCAGGCTGAGCGGCTCAACCAGGAGCTTACCAGGTTTCTACGATCCTACTGTCACTCCCGCCAGGAGAACTGGAGCCAATACTTACTGTGGGCTGAGTACGCTCACAACTCCTTGCAGAAACCCGCCACCGGCATGACTCCCTTTAAATGCGTGCTGGGGTTTCAACCGGGGAACCCACGAACAAGCCCACCTTAGACCACTGGCTCCGCAACAGTGAGGAAACCTGGAACGAGGCCCACGTCCATCTTCAACTAGCTGCATGCCGCTCCACTAAGCAAGCAGATGGACATCGCAGACCCAATCCTGCCTACGCACCTGGTCACTGGGATTGGCTCTCCACCCGGGATTTCCATCTCCAGCATACCTGCAAGAAACTAAACCCCAGGTACGTGGTTCCATTCCAAATTGCCAGACAAATTACCCCTGTATCCTTTCATCTTGCCTTGCCTAGCCAGTACAAGATCTCACCCACCTTTTATGTGTCTCTGTTAAAGCCCACTGACGCTCCGTAAAGACAGAGGGGCCTAGATGAGGCCGCCCCTCCAAGGTCCCCCCCACTCATCATTGAAGGAGAGGAGTTCTACCAGATCAAGGAAATCCTGGACTTGCGGCGCCGGGGATGAATTTTCCAATACCTCATAGACTGGGAGGGTTACGGTCCTGAGGAAAGGTTGTGGGTCAACGCCCAGGCCATCCTGAACCCCACGCTCATAGCCGACTTCCATCGGGACCACCCAGACGACCAGCCCCCAGATCTCGTGGGAGACCCCAGCGTCATCAACCCGCTCGCTTCAGGAGCCGCTTGCAGGGGGGAGGGGCTCTGTTACCATGCGGTCCTCTCTGGCGCTATCCGACTGCAGTCAGCAGGAACCTTTGCCGGAATTTTAGTTCCCACCTTTTTACGCAAACTCCTCGCAGAAGTTCGCCCTGAGCTATGGCCTTTTTAAGGCGAACACTGAAGCATGAACAACGCAAAGTTTTGCTTTATTTGCTGTTTGATTCATCATGGGTTCCCTCTTACGTCATACTCCAGGATTCTCTTTTATGTACATGCCCACTTTTCAAAAACAGTGCTTATCATAGGCAGGTTCAGATCTTAATAACTATGCTTTACACTGCTCACCTATGGATAAAGTACAGTATTTTGAGCTTACAAAGGCTCCAAGTGGCCTATGAGAATGAGAATTTTGTTGCAGAAAACTAGAATAGTGCACGTGAAATGTTTGTGGGCTTAAGAGTTAATATTATTTGTATTAACTGTGTATGTACAGTGGTACATACTCTGCAAAACCAAATTTTTCCCTTTTAAAGTGATAATACTTTAGATTATTTTATTATTGTGTATTATTTTGGTAAGTTGGTGACTATGTACAAATAATTTCATATCATACAAGCACATTATACAAACTCGCCCAGTGTTTGTGAGCGCAGTGCTGCTTTGTGTACAGCGTTACCGGGGGAAACAATTTAACGTTCAAAAAGCAACACCTAGTGGAGATTTGCATTTTCTTTCAGACCAACATGAAAAGACCAACAAGTGGGTGAGCGATATGATAATGTTTCATCTTGACTTCAACATTAAATGGCTTGGGATTCATTTTTAGAATGACTCGTTTCAGTGATTCAGAGTCGACTTGAGCTGAGATAAGGGGAAGGTGGCTTCTCACAGTAATCACATCTGAAGGTGTTTAAGTCTTGTTCACTTCCCTCTTCGTTTCATCTGGCATCACACCATCACTCTTACTCAGTCGTTCATTACAGAGGTGATCTGTCCTCATTATCTATGGTCTTCATGACAAGTCACTGTAACACAGAGCTCACTGGTCACTAGACACAATTCCACCTTTTTTCGATAGTTTTAAATGGAAGAATCTGTATCTGAATTCAAAGGAATGGATTTAGAAATTGTGAAATGTGTTCGATTTTCATATTAATATGAAAGTGCTTCTGATGAGTTCAGATTCTGTGTGGGCCTGGGCATTTATTAGATGTCAAGTGTTTTCATTACATTTAATAACTTCAAGTGCTTGAAATGTGAGGAGGCATTTTTGCTTATGTAAAGCACTTAGAGGGCCTGAATGCTGAATGCAAAATTCCTCTTGCCTTTTGTATTGATGAAAATAACTGATGTTTAAACTATTTAAATGTAACTTTTGCATCACAGAGATTTGATGGTTGGTGTTTTAGTAATGTGAAGTGCTGGCTTTAGACCTGAATACTCTAGTACAGCAAGATTCATAGTTCATATCTCAGAAGCCGCTAGGTAACAACTGCTAGATTGCAATTTGCTGACAATAACAGACGTGTGAATTTCATCATTCATCCAACATTTAATTCCAGCACTGCTCTAACAGTAACATAATGCTAATTATCTGATACCATGTAATTGCACTACATAAGTCTTTTCGGAAGGCTTATGAGCCTTAAGCTTTATTCTCTTTCAACTTTTTGGTTTATTTTTATTTGTTTGTTTATTGGCGGTGTTTGCGAATGCAAGCATGAATGTTGCTGATACTTAGGACTCTCTAATGAGAAAACTTATTAAACTCATCTAGCATAGTTTGTGCTGTGGACATGAATGCTAACCTAAATGATCCAGTTGAGTTAGAATGGTGCTATAAATTTTTTAAGTTATACTGTATGAATTATTCATTCACTTTGCTGTCTATATATTATATTGTGGTTGTCAGTGTCTTATAAAAGTAAAAGGTTCTAGTTACATTGACTTGATGCATTGATCAAATTATGACTTTATTATAACAATAATAACATTATTGTTTTGTTTAAATATAAAATAAACTGCAATCTTTACAATAAAATACAATCTTTATCATCGGATACATTTGTTTGTACCCACAGTGTTCACAATGTAAAAGTTAACTACAACTGTATGACCAATTCTCACTGTAAACTAGTGCTTATTATTACTAGCACATTGATTGTTTATTAGTACTTATAAAACACATTAATGTATTATTCTGCATGACCACATTTTGCACTTTAAAAACATACCTAAAAATAGGAGATGATTGAGGCAAAGGTTGTAGTTATTAATGAGAATTGGTACCCAGATTAAAGCCTTTTTAAGAGTAATAAACTGCATATAATCGGTACCTATGTTTTCATTGTCATTGGACACACAGTTTGTATCCAGAAATAGAAACCATTCCAAAAATAGAATTCACTGCGGCATATTGCCGTCACAGCTGATTAGGCCAAAAACTCTGATTAAAATGCAAAAGATAATGTGTATTGCATGCTGGAGCCTTGTGTTGCATCTGATTTAGATAAGGTGTTATGATGATTTTGTCTTGTTTATGTATTATTATAATTATTGTTGTCCATCATATTCAAACAGCAGCTGAATAGTTGCACTTTTTTATAATAATGTAGTAGTGTTGTAATAGACATCCAGCAGTGCTAAAGGACACAGGCATTCAGGAGTCGTTCATATGATGCTGTGTGTGCCTGTGGTCTGGTTTTGGTTATACAGTAGTAAGCGAGCAAGTGTCATTGCTTAAAAGACTCAGTGGTTCTCGATCTGCTTCAGTGCCTCTATGCCTTTAAGGTGACCTCTCCTGAAGCAACCATGACTTCTGGCACATCACAGACCTGAACGCTTCAGTCCCATGTGTGTCATTAAACTCTCCAGACATGTAACTTTTAATGCACTGTATTTTTCTAGAGACACAAATGTTATTACAAGAGCGGAATAACATTGAGGTGCAACTGTGGCCTGTGGGCAGAAGCGCATTGAGGCTGCCAGCATTGTTTCTAGCTTTGATAGATCACCATCATTAACACTGATGTAACCGTGACATTGCAAAGTCATGATTACAGTTGAGTGTAGTCATATACTGGCTCCAGCTGTTCATGTACTCTCTTTAAAAAATAAGCACTGATGGTTCCATGAAGAACCATCACAAAAGGAGCAGAAAAAGTTCTTTACAGTGGGAGTAGGGCCACAACATACCTCAAAATGTGAACCAAAGACTCTTTTTGTTTGGCTTCCATTGGCAAATACCGGGAGTATTCTCCACAACAGAGCAAATAGCATCTTGTGTCTCCATGTCCGCTGTTGTTTTAGATTTCTCTAACCTAAACTACAATTTTAAATTTTGCGCTTAGCGTCTACTTCACGGCTTTAACACCACCATATGTTCATTGATTGGTCCGGCTGTTTGGGAGACGGAGACAAACTGGGAGATGGTTTGCAATATTAGACTGAGTACAGAAGCCAACTGAAATTGAACGGAAGTACGAAGTCTAACGCAGTCAGTCTAGATTTTCTCATCTTTTTATTCAAACTGTTTTTTCCACCCCAGTCTCATGGCAGTTAGTACATATTTTACAAGGTGGCTAATTCGTACAAATTCATACGACCTCACTTGTACGAATTCATACAATTTTTAGCTAAATCATACATATTTTAGTTGCATAGTTGCCAATTCGTATGAATTTTGTACAAATTACCTACACCTGACCCCGCCCCTAAAGCTACCCAACAATTTGGTGTAGACAAATCACACGATTTTGCCACCTCGTACAAATACGTAACAATTGGTCGTGAGACTGTGTACCGTGAGACAAATCATACATTCTGCAAGTTAACACGATTAAAGATAAAATGTAATAACTACTCTTTTTTTATGCATTTTTATGGAGCTTTTTAAGACCCTGAACACTTCTGATCTTGGTATCCAGATGTTCACAAACATACGCTGAAAGTTTAAAAGATTCCTCTGCTGGTTTGTATTCGGAGCAACACAAGTTCTCTGCCAGTCACACACAGTCCTGTGTGTACATGTGGGTGTGTTTGTGTGACGTTTGTAACCCAGACGCTCCCTAAACCATCCTGTCGCATCTGTTGCTAAAGACATCCAGATATGTGCTCCCACCATGCTGAATACCCAGTAAGCTGTGCAGTAAAAGCAGCCAAGCCCAGGAAGTCTGTTAGGCCACGTGTTCAAAAGTCTATTTCAGAGTATGTTTTTGGAATTAGGACTGCGTGTCAAGTTTTGTTTATGAATATTTGTTTGGGTTTGGTTTGATTTTTCTTTAGTCTTTTTCAGGATGTTGGAGTGCTCATATGTGTGTACAGTATGTGTGTATGCATCTTACCCCCTCCAGGCGCAGTTCCGCTGTGTTTCCTGTACACATTGGCAGTGTTCTGCAGCAGATTGTTAGCATTATCGTCCGTGCAGACCTTCGCCAACAGTAGTGCCATTTATTTTTATCTCAGCTCTCTCTCCTTCTTCTCATTCCAGCGCCCTTTTCTGCTTTGCATGCTATTCCGTTTCTTACTGATTGCATCATGGCTACAACTTACAGAGCAGGGGGTGAATTTGCTGATCAGTTGCGCCAATTTTTTTGCATGGTTTTCAGCGCAAAGACTGGCATCTCATTCACTAACCGGCAACAATTTAATGCTGGAATAGGGCTGAGCCATGAGGGCTGAAATAGCGTCAGTGTCATTTTTCAGAACAAACACTGCTAATTTATGTGTAAAATAGGTGCGATAGACAAAGTATTTGTATTATTATTTGTATTATTTCTGTACATTTTGGCAACAGTAATTCATATTCCATAGACATGCATAGACACTAAAACATACATTATTCACATATTAACAGCAAACTGAAGCATATTACATATAGTATAAACAACAGATTTATGAATATTTATTAATTATTTTAGGTTAAAGTATTCAATTCATGAAAATTATAGGTTCATTTTTGTTTTATTTAGTACTATCACATTTACATAATTTTAACATACCTGTTAACTTTTGTCTAAAACCCCTAAATTGTCGCTGACTACTGTAGTTGTTAAAGGATTAGTTCACCCCAAAATGAAAATTCTTACTACTACTATTTACCCTCATGTCGTTCCAAACCTGTAAGGTCTTTGTTCATCTTCAGAACCCAAATTAAGATATTTTCGATTAAATCTGAGAGCTATGTGACCTTCCATACATAGCAACACAACTGAAATGATCCAAGAATTGTTGAGTAAATTACATTATTTTTGTTTTCTTTGCGCAAAAAAAAAGTTTTCTCGTAGTGCGAAACTGACAACATGTCCTCCAACCAATATGCTTGTATAGGACATGTTTACATTGCAGCGAAATACTACCCATTAGAGCATATACTAGACTTGCACCCCTATCAGCAATAGGACATTAGCTTTGGTGTAGCTCAGGTTGTAGAGCGGAAGTTGAGCCAATGCATTTATTACGTTTCTGAACCTGGATCATTACCTGGATCAACAATACGCCTGGGCAAGTAAATAAACCCAACGCAATTTAAAATGTAGTAGTGTAGTATAAGATCTAATATCCAAAGGCAGGTTATTCCAAATACGGGTTGCAGTGACAAAAAAGGCCCATTCCCCTTTAGACTAGTAACTGTGATAATCTTTCAAATAAAATGTGGCCTCTTATTTTTTATGGATTAAAAAGATGCTGCTCATATGTCATTCTTGTATATTTTAGTTTACTGTGACATATCGGAAGCAAATGTACGTAGGAGACAGGTCAGGACATGACAGGAAGCAAGCAGAAAGTACCACATGCTGGGACTAGCTGGGCTACCATGAACTTGGGTCAATCAAAGCACATCCACATCAGCTCAGACAAAATGTGTGTTTGTTGAATACTGCATGTGAATATCAACAAATTCTTGTAAGATCAGACTGTTACAGTATGCCAGGTAATGGAAGTCTGCTGCATGCTGAATTTCACACAATACCAAATCCATTAACGAGTATCACCTATTTGTGATAATACAGATAAAACACATTTTTGGAACTCAAATGTCCATTCCAACAATTTTTCTTTCTAAAATGTTTTCTCAGCATTGCTCATATTTTTGGCAACAAAATGATCCATGGAATTAAAGTGAAGCCAGTGCGGAAGTGATAAATCTGTGCTTGACTTCCAGCTTGCTTAATATCATCTGAACTGAAAACATATGGTTTATGAATAACATACATTGTTCATTAACCTACTGTAGAGTTAAAGACTGGTTTAGTCCATCATTTAACAGCTGTTGTCCCATTATGCAGGAGTTCACATTTGCAATCCATAGAAATCTTATTTGTGTTCTGAATCAGCAGTATGTTCACTAGCGGTCAGAGCTCTGCCGTTTCCTGACTCACAGGAAATCTCCAGTGGGCTGAAAATTACAGCATACCACATTCCTGTCATTAGCGCTAGCTGCAGGTTAAGCACATCCAACTGAGACCTTACTAGATAGCAGATTTAGCTTTTCTCTTGCTGCTCAATTTGTCATACAGCTTAAAGGTCTTCAGAAAGTCTTTAAAATATATTAAAATGGTCAATGGTCACACATGCTTTAGACACATTAAGGTGCTCTTCTAAAAAAAGAGACCTGTATAAAAAAAAAAGTGTTTGTGCTATGAAATAAGAGGTGGTGAGGTGTAGTGGTTCAAACTAAGGTCTGGAAACTGGAAGGAAGGTGGTTCGATCCCTGCAGGAATCCATAAACCATTTCCATTTTGCCCTTGACAAGGCATTTAATTTCAGGTCGATCCGGATTGTCTCTGTAAACAGGTCAAGATGTTCAATAACGACATTGTGTGAAAGTTACAGTATGACCTGGTTGTGGGTTAAATTGTATATCACTAATGTGTTTTGATTTACTAACAACTAATCACATTTGGCATGTGTTAGTCACTGAGTTTATGGTCTGAGTTATTATTATGAATTCTGTACAGAATGAGAATTCCATAAAGTGCCTCGACCAGTCGGTAGGACTGATAGGACGATACAACCAGAAAAAAGAAAATGAAGATAAACCTTTCAAGACAAACTCATTAGTATTTCATTCTAGCAGCCAGAACCGCAATCACATCTGGGCAGGAAATCATTTCATGGGAATCCATTAGCTTGCCTAGTGGGACCAGTGGGCTTGTCAAGTACCATGTAACCATCTTACCGAGGACTTATTGTATCAAAATATTGAATTTGCAGCCACTGGAAAATGCATGGATAAAATATATTAATATGAGAGTAGCTGGATGTTCAGAAAATTCAAAAAACTAAACTATTAACTATTAACCATTTACTGGTTACTAATTATTATTCATATTTCTAGCATATTGGCTGTTTATTAGTACTTCCAAAACACATTTTTTTTTGTTTTTCTGCATTACCATATTCTAGATGGTGTAACCCAGTTGAAAATAAAACAACATATGCTGGTTAGGTGGTGTTTAAAGCTGGGATGCTGGTTTATACTTGTGACGTTCTGCCCCGTCTGTCCTGTCTCCCCCGTGTCTTTGTGTATTTTGGTTTAGTCCTGTCTGGCTTGGAGTTTCTGTTTATTAAAATTTATGTTGCAGTTTACCCGTTCGTGTCTTCGACTCCTTGCTTCACGGGAAGCACAACACCAACCACCAACCACAATCTTTACAATACTGGTCCTTTGCCGGTTTAAGCTGGTCCTTTGTTGTTTTATGATGGTCCTTTGCTGGTTTATGCTGGTAAAGGACCAGCATAAACCATCAAAAGGGCCATCTTAAACAAGCAAAAAACAGGAAAGGACCATATTAAACCAGCAAGGGATCACCGTAAACCAGCAAAGGACCATCATTAACCAGCAAAAGACCATCTTAAACCATTATAAACCAGCAAAGGACCAGCTTAAACAGCTTCCCAGCTTTAAAACCTACCTAACCAGCATATGCTGTTTTTTTTTTCAGCAGGGAAACCAACACCATACCTAAACTGGACTAAACAACTACCTTACTAGCAATAAGCAAAAAAATTTTTATAGTTTGAGGAAAGCAAATCTTAGTTAATAGTCAATGTGTTCTCTAACCTAGAGTTTTACCAAAGGTTTTTTCCACAATTGAACGTAATGACGTTAAGCTGTAGCCTTATAGCTGGGCAATTACGCTTCGATACCTCCTCTCCAGAAACCTGTCACTTACATTAAACGACTGCAATTAGCAAAACAACAATGATCCTCTCAATACCCGATGGACAAAATCAACTCCTGCCAACAGTTTTTAAGTGTTGTTGTGGTTAAGGTTCTGGGACGGTAACCCACAAGTTGAACTCGTTGATCTGTGAGCTAACACTGTTGTGCCATTGAACAAAATATACAGTAGGTTACTAAAGGGAAGATTACCCCTGTAAGTTGCTTTGGATACAAGCCTCTGCTAAATGATTTCTTACTATCTTGTCTCTTGAGCTTTTTTTAACTGCGTATTTAATAGTGCCTTTTCTCCTCTCATGACTTGCATGGCTGGGACAGCATATGAGCTAGAACTGCTGATACATTAATGAGAAATCCCTTTGGGCCAGTGAGGAGAGATGCTCGATCTGTCTTGTCGAGACCTAAACACATGACCTCATGTGTAAAAGCTAGAAACTCTTACCATTGCCTTAAATGGGTTGATGGTTTTATTCTGCTCAGCAGCCCCAGCACATGATTTCACTGTATAATTAATAGAATCTTCTCCAGAGAAGCTGTTCTTTGCCAAATACAAAGTGATTCTGTGTTACTGTCATGAGGCATCATTGAGTGGTTAATGAGTGGGTGGAGATACAGAAGACCTTAGATCCAAGGCTCTGAAACAAACAAACAAAATGCAGTTACTCACAAAATGCATAAAACTTTAAAGTTTAACACTGGGTTATTCTAAACATTACTTTTAAATCCAAATAAAGGCATGTTGCACTTGTAGCTAACAAACAGGGTTAGTACTGATTTCTAGACAGGGTTAGGGAACCTTGTTCAGAAGAAGGGTAGCAGCAGTTTTGCGATGTTAACCCCCACACTGCTTTATCAAAGGTATATTTTGTGAAACAATACAATGTTCCAGTGCTACGGTTAGATGTCTACAGAAACCCAATATATGCCTCCAATTGACATGCTTTGGACACTGTGCACTGTATAAACCAACCTAGTCCATTGGAATTATATTATTATTATTAATATGAAGTGCCTCTTCATTAGGGTTGGGCTTCGAGAACCGGTTCCAACTTGGAACCCTTTAAAAAATAACGATTCCATCGGAAATGTTTTCGATTCCGATCATCGGTTCCAAACACGCAAGTTTTGGTTTCCATTGTGGCCACTGTATTTCCGGAAGTGCT
>JAUCNO010000353.1:2137552-2149150 GCA_032353835.1 Enteromius viviparus
TGTAGTACGTCCAAATTCCATTCATACTACTCACATTCATACTATATAGAACGTACTGTTTTAACGGTCGAGTAGTACAGTATGTTCAATTTTAAATGTTGTACCTACTTAAACAGTATGCGATTTCGGAAGCAGCACGTGTGTCTGTCTGGTCCTTTCTTTCCCCCCGTGTCTGCGCGCATTTTAGTTTAACCCTCATTTGTTAATTCGTATCACCTGTTTTTTACACCAGGCATAACTTTAGTTCTTGAGTTCTTGTCTTTAAATGCCTTTGTCTTTTAGTTCTTCGTCATGTTGTGTTAAAGTTTCGTGGACGTCGATCTTGTGAGTTTTCTGTAGCTGCCTCATCAGCGTTTTGTTTTTGCTCAGTGTTTGTCATTAAAGTTTGCCTAGAGAAGCCTTTTTGTCTCCTCCGCTCTCTGCCGCACTGAGAGGCGCAACATGCTCCACACGACCACGGTCGAAACGTGACACAAGCTGTCTCATGTTTGGATGTTCTATGTTGTCATTTCCCCATGTGCTCTGTGTTTTTTCCTTGTGACCTAGTTTTGTTTCCTTAGTGATTTTGTTCAGGTGTGTCTAGTTTATTATTGTTGATTGTCTTTCCTTTCATAAGTTGCTCTCTGTCCTTCAGTTTTGGTCCATTCTCGTCTTTGTATGATGTGTGTAAAACTGCTTCCTTGATCCTTGTTTATATAAAATTTGTTAAATTGCTCAGACGTCTCCTTGTGTATTGGATTACACACACAGCGTGACACAAGCCTACAAAACCTTTTTTCTACAAAAAATCTACAAAAAGATTTCTTTTCTGTGATTGGTCATGGGTAATTTTAAGTAATAAAAGTTATTGTAAATTATTGTCTACTTTCATCATTACTTCATGATTCTTGCATTAATTTGTGAATTTTATTAGTTGGTAATGTACTGTTATTGTAATATATGCTCATGTAATTAATAAAACTAACCATACTGTAATCTGATTATGAGTATTTTAAAATATAATATAATTTAATTAGAAGTACTTTTTCACATAATTTTGATTACTTATCTGTTCACATAATATAAATTAGGTGTAATTAGTTACTAGCACTGGTTACATTATATGAAAATAATTCAATAAGTATAACACCGCCAGAGCATTGATTCAGTGATGCTTAAAAAATGGATACAACATTGCCAATGTTTAAACATGCCATACGGAGTAAAATAGATGTGTGTTTTACCTTGTGCATTCAAACCATGAGGGCATGATTGTATATATCCGTCTGTGTTTGTTTATGCACCCAATGGTAGTACAAGCAGTCAGCCAGTTTTCTGGCTCCAGGCGAGTGAAGTTTGATCAAAGAGGTCATCTCTTGTGACCTCTGGCAAATCCTGACTATACCTCTTCCCATGCTCTTCCTGAATAATTTCTAAAAACTACAGTACTTGCAAAATTGCAAATGTTTACTTGATGGTGGTAAACTCTAAAAACCGCCTCTAGGGTTTGACCATACATAAGGATTTTGTTAGTCACCATCCCAAGAGGCATCTCCAAACATGTATTGCTCAGCTAAATGGTGAATTTTTTAAATATCTGTCAGTCTGTCAGCACTGGCAATGCATCCTTCTGTTGAAGCCTCCGCAATCTCATCCGTTGGGCTGTTACAATATATATATTTAACCTTGTGTTTTTGTATTTCTTTGTTTCTTTTGATGAGGATGGTGTAAGACAGGGAAACACAACATGTCCTCAATCCTCATCTCGCATTCTCTCTCTCTCTCTCCTGCAGTGTCTCACATTTCAGCTGAGCTTTTTTTGTAAGTGCAGCATGTTTTTGGAGATAACCGCTTAAGCATGGAGACGTTTGAGCCATCAGGTAGCAGTATGTGCATAGCCCACTGCCCTGGGGGAGTATAGCTTATATGCTTCCTTGTCACACTGCCGTGTGTTGCTTTGACTTTACTGTACTGCTGCCCTGACACTACTTAAAGAAGACTGATTGGATGAGGCTTGAGGTATAAAAGTGTAATATATGTAACAATCACATGTATAAAAGAACTTACAAAGGTTGAAAAGTAAATAAAAGTAAAAGCACTGCATATAAGTAAACCTTTGCATTATTTATGTAGGGTTTTTTGAAAAACATTTGTAATTATTGTATAACAAGAGATTATACAATATCTGTTGCATTTTTGTTATTGCTCTTCGAAAGATCCCAGACCCCGATTACCAGAATAGATAACATTATAACCTTAATTTCATTATACGTCCCATACTAATTATCTTAGCCTCACTGAAAATTTAATAGCTCAACCTCTAAATCAGTGTCATTTACTGAAAAAATAACTAAAAATCAATACCCTCACCTTCTAATTTCAGTGAAATTATCTTAACCATACCATCTCAAGCTCATTACTTCAACCTCAATACGTCAAATACATTACCTCAACCTTGCCCTTTATGATAACTGTGAGGGGGTGAATTTTTTATAACTCTTCCTTTTAAATTATATTAAGCCATAAAGTTCTGCATAATTAAGGGGAGGGTAGCTTGAGTGACAGGTGGATTGCAGCGCCTGTCACCACTGTCGCACTAGGTGGGCGTGGTTTTATCAACCAGCTCCCGTCTCTTTGCCCATTTTCAATAATCTGAGAGTGACGCGCAGTGACGGGATTCCAACATGGTGGCGGTCAGCTCCGCCTACTTTGAGCTTCAAAAACGCTCTTCAGAAACCTATGGGTGATGTCACGGACACTACTTCAAACATATTACCACAACCTTGCTATCTCAAACTCATTACCTCAACCTCACTACCTCAAACATATAACCACAACCTCACTGTTTCAAGCTCATTATCTTAGCCTCAATAGCTCAAACACATTACCATCTGAAACTCGTTATCTTAATGTCACCACCTCAAACACATTACCTTAACCTTATTATCTCAAACTCCATTATTAATAACATTGACATAACTAGCATTACTATATCTACTATTACTTCACACTCACTATCTTCAATTTAATTTCTTCAGACTTCAGATTTTTTGTAGTATCTTATTCCTTCGACTTTACTTCAATTTTTAATCTCATTACATCAGGATCATTACCTCAGCTTATCTACTTTCAAACCAAAGTATAAAACTTTTCTTCCAAGCACCTCATAAAAAGCATAAAAAACAAGATGGCACCAATCATGGCAGTCTCTGTGCTCAGCTCTTAAGTGTTTGTCTTGTTTTTGTAAATTTTTCCTGTTATTTGTTTCTCAAACACCATCAGTTTCAACAGGGATGAACTGCTGATCATTCTGCAGAACACGGCACAAAATCACATATATGCACATATGTGAGGATATGTGCATTTCTACCAGGACTCGTTTAACCCTCAACAGTGAAAAACCATGGTTCAATGCAAAACTCAGCCAGCTCCGTCAGGCCAAAGAAGATGCTCGCAGGAATGGGGACAGGCCAAATACACACTGGAAAAGGAGATCAGAGTGGCAAAGAGGAATTATTCGGAAAAGTAAAGAACTCAGTTGAACTCTGGTGACACAGTTTCCATGTGGAAAAGTCTGAAAGACATCACCAATTACAGGACACCATCCCAGAGCACTTGGGGAATCAACAACTGGCAGACGATCTGAACAAGTTCTACTGCAGGTTTGAAAGAACACCATTAACACCTGCTGCAACCCCCCCTCGTCCCCACTCCTGTTGTATTGATCAGTGAAGATGATGTATGCCAGGTCTTCAAGACGAACAAAAGAAGGAAGGCACCAGGCACAGACGGTGTGACTCCAGCCTGTCTGAAACCTGTTCTGACTAGTTGGCCCCCATCTTCAACAGATCACTGGAGCTGTGTGAAGTCCCATCTTGCTTCAAATGCTCCACCATCATCTCTGTCCCAAAGAAACCCAAAATTACTGGACTTAATGACTACAGACCTGTAGCTCTAACGTCTGTGGTCATTAAATAATTTAAAAGACTGGTGTTGGATTATCTGAAGGACTTCACTGGACCCTTACTGGATCCTCTGTAGTTTGCTTATAGAGCATACAGGTCTGTGGATGATGCAGTCAATATGGGACTTCATTATGTACTTGAACATCTGGACAGACCAGGGACTTATGTGAGGATCCTGTTTGTGTACTTCAGCTCTGATGAACAACATCATACCACCACTCCTCCAGCCCAAATTAACCCATCTCTCTGTCCCTAGCTCTGTCTGCCAGTGGATCACCAGCTTTCTAACAGACAGGTATCAGCTAGTGGGAATGGGTAAAATCACATTCAGCACCTGTATGACCAGCACTGGCGCCCCTCAGGGCTGTGTTCTCTTCCCCACTGCTCTTCTCCTTGTACACCAATGATTGCACATCTAAAGACCTCTCTGTCAAGCTCCTGAACTTTGCAGACGACACCACACTCATTGGCCTCATCCAGGACGGTGATGATCTGCTTACAGACAGGAGGTTAAAGAGCTGGCTGGAGTTGAAGTTTAACCTGCCACAGGAGCTGCTGATACAGTTCTACACAACAATCATTGAATCTATTCTTTGCACTTCTATAACATTCTGGTTCGGCTCAACTACCAAATCTGACCTCAGAAGACTGCGGAGGGTAGTCAGGACTGCTGAGAGAATCACTGGAACATCCCTCCCCACTCTTCAAGATCTGTACTTATCCAGAGTGAGCAACCGGGCTAAGAAAATCACTCTGGACCCCTCACACCCAGCACACTCCCTCTTTAAGCTGTTGCCATCTGGTCGGCGCTACAGAGCACTTAGCACCAAAACGACCAGACACAGGAACAGTTTCTTCCCCCATTGATGACTATCAATGTCATGTTTGCACATATCAACATACTCAGCAAACTCTCCACACCTGTTCTTCCTTAAATGTCTATATTATTTATTGTGTTTTGTGCTACTTTGTCCACTATTTTGTATATTTGTATATTATGCTTTTTATTACCTGTGTCTTGTCTTGTCACTGTCAATCTGTTGCACTGCAGAGCTCCTTAACCTTATTACCTCAATCTCAATACTAACATAAGTGTCACTACCTCATGGGATTAATTTAGTTCAAGAAGCTGATTCAATCTATCCAACCACAGGCTTATTTACAACACTTATTTATCTTTGTGTTGCTAAGCTGCTGAAAAGTGCTTTTTCAATGAGGCAGAGATAATATCATTCATAAGTAAAGTAGTTAATCAGCTTGACAAATGAGTATTTGTAATGTGAGGGCAGCGACTCTCTCAGTTCAGCCATGGGACTTTCAAAGTAATAACAGAAGACAAACTCTAACTCTGACGTGTCCCCTGAGGGTTCTGACTCCACATTACATGCCCATTCAATTACCTTCATCAGGATCAAGGGTCTGCCTCACACACACACACACACACACACACACACACACACAGTGAAGAGTCCAGCATTCAATTACAACTGAAGCGATATCTTCAGACAGTTCCTATTGTTCACTCATTGACTCTGTACAATCAGCCCGTCTGCAGATAGTTTGGGACCTGAAATCTCTGTAGTCGCTATAAAAATGAGCTTCCATTCCATGGGGCCTGCATTGTTTTTCTCCTCTGGTCTTTCACAAAAAAGGCTAACAGTGTTGCAACTGATAATGAAGCATAATGTTTCTCAAGATACACTGTTTTTGTGCATGGAGCTCCTATGAGGCTTGTTAAGTCGCTAGTTGTGGTATTTCAGTTGGTATTGTTGGGTTTGAGCGGTGCCAGGAATGCATGCGTGAGTCGATGGGTTTGAAATACCACTGTGCCACTCCGGACATTGTTAGTAGCTTCATGGCATCAAGATGTTAAACAAAACACACCAACCAATGACATTCATACCACAATGGAGTTTTCCTAGTGTGGGGACTGTGAGAGAAAGCTAGTATAAATGATTTATTAAAACACTGAACTGCCATCACACAGAAATCTGCCTTTTTCTTGAGAACAAATGCTCACTGGGAAATTTCAGCTGGAATTTTCCCCTCACAGAGTGAGTCAGCTTATTGAGAAATGAGTTATGACCTCTTCTTATTAAATGTATCCTCTTCCAGCAGACACACGGTCATTAAATAATTTACACATTCGTGTTTTTCAGTGATCGGAGATTGCTGGAATATCGGCATCTCTGATCACCAAACCTCTTTTCCAAAATTGTGCTCTCTTTAAAATTAAAGTCAACAGTTTATGTTTTGTGAAATGTTGACAAAACTGCTGTAATGAGAAAGAATGAATATATTTTGACTTGTTTAGCCTTTTTAGCATTTCGTTTTGGTTATTGCAAATCACTGTATAACTAAACATTTGCAAGAATGTTGCAAACGAGAGGTCTCTGTGTCATTATTTCAGAATAAACTGTTATTACTGTCAGTGAGATTTATTGTTTAATTCGCTTTTATATCCACATTCTGATTACCATAGTTTATTGCTTTGGAGCCTACCAGCCAATATTCTTCGTTTCTTCTATTTGTTTAATTAACTCTTTTTCAGTACAAAAATTAAGTACATAAATTCACCCAAATTATAATTCATATAAATTTAGTATTTATATTTTCAGAGGCATTGTTAGACATGAGAAGAACCACAGCACACACATTTTTTTTATCACATATCAAAGTAAACAAGTATGAGCATGCCATATAACGTGTAACAATAGAGATGGAGGCGTGAGGATCCATGTGCAGAGAGTTTAATCATGGTCGGCAGATCAGGGTCAAAACAACAGCAAATAGGATTATGGAGATGAGGCAAAAGATAAAGTTGGGGTACACAGGTGATGGGTCAAAAACAAAAAACAGAAAACAAAAGAAAACAAGATCAAAACACGGAGGGAGCAAACACACTTGGAATTGAACACCGAGGTAATCACAAAACTTCGCTACCAGTAAGAAAAAACAGACTTCTATTTATACAGGGGATAATGAGGGGATGGTTAGTGCATGATGAGAAACAACTGTGAGGGGAGAGGTGCATTCTGGGGAATCATGACATAACCCCCCCTTAAGGAGCGGCTACCAGACCCTCCAAGCTTTGGAGCAGGCAGGAACGCCCTCCAGTGTGGGGCAGATGGTGGAGAAGCCCACCTGGGTGGCACAGAGGCCCACCAGGGCAAACCAGACAGTGAAGAAGCCCACCAGGGCGGACCAGACAGTGGAGAAGCCCACTTGGGCGGATCAGAGGACCGGACTGCAGAGAGGAGCAGAGACATTAATGGTTCATGGTCTGAACGAATCGACTCGGAAGCTGTACAGCCACCAGCGGAACCTCTGTAGATTTAACTGACCTCTCCTGAGGGGGTGCGGCCACTGGCAGAACCTCAGTGGTTGAGAACGGGCAAATTAAAGGCACTTGGGCTTGGGCAACTGGATCTGAGGGTTGTGCAGCTACCAGCAGAACCTCTGGAGACTTAACTGACCTCTCTGGAGGGTGTGCAGCCACTGGCGAGACCAACATTTCTGACGGCTCCTCGGACCGTGATCCGGGGCTAGGACCTGACATTTGCGGACTGGAACCCGCAAGAATTTCTGTCGGCTATCCTGGCCGTGAAACCGAGACAAACGGTTGCTCGAACCGGGTTTTGGGAATAGGACACGACACTTGCTGATTGGAAACCACAAGGATTTCTGACGGCTCTCCTGGCCATGAAACCGAAACCAACTTGGAACACGGCTCCTCGAACCATGATTCAGGGCTGGCAACCGACTGATGCGGACTGGAAACCGCAAGGATTTCATTCGGCACTCCTGGCTGGGAAATCGGAACCGACACCACACTTCACCACTCCTCGGACCGTGACCCAGGCTAACACCCGACTGATGCGGACTGGAAACCGCAAGGATTTCATTCGGCACTCCTGGCAGTGAAATCGGAACCGACACCAAACTTCACCACTCCTCGGACTGTGACCCAGGCTAGCACCCGACTGATGCGGACTGGAAACCGCAAGGATTTCATTCGGCACTCCCGGCCGTGAAACCGGAACCGACACTTGCACGGCTCCTCGGACCATGACTCGAGGCTGACACCCGACAGTGCATGAGACAGAGAAAACAGAGACAGATAAGCTGGCTGGAATCATGACATAATGGCCAACATGGACAAGTCAGTCAGTTTTATTTGCGTTGTGCTTATTGCAATACAACGTGGCAAAGCAGCTTTACAGGATGTTAATGTAATAATATCTTAATCTTCATGCCTTATAGTAATATTAACCGATTAGAGCTGGCTGATAATATAGTTTATCCAATTTAGTGTATATCCAATTTTACATAAAGAGCTGTGCAAAAATAGCATTTATATTTTGAAATGATATAATAATGATATAAAAGCAAAGTTTTGCTATACAGTATGTATATTGCTTTATGTGAGAATGGAGGTAATGTTGGATGCACTAGATATATTTTTTTAATATATCAATGTACAAACATAAGCAGAACTAACATAAACATGGATGGGATGTAACAATGAACTAACCTTGCACAGCTAAATTAACATTCACATATGCAAGTATGTTTTGGGCCTAAAACAGTTTGCTGAATTTAGCTGCCTCGTTGGATCCAGAAAGAGGTGAGTGAAGGAGGAAGAATGCACTCATCCTGTCCTCCTCCTCTCTGAAATGTAGGTGGTTTAGCTTGTGATAAAGCCATGTCATAGGCAACAATTCCTAAGACAGAGAAAAAGAAACAGATTATGTTTGACAGGAGGTGAGAGAACAGAAAGGGATCCTTTGATTCTGTTGTTGCCACGAATGGGCAATCTTGCTTTGCCCTGCGCTAAAAATAATGCCAGAAACGCAGACTCCCTCTGTGTCTGTTTCATTTCATTGTCAGTCGTTGTATGGACTGCAAGATTGTTAATGGTGATTCACTTCTAATGACCATTAGCATGGCACCCGCTGACTCCTCAGGATGTTTGTATCAGGGGTCAGGGTTTGGCTGGTTAGCTTTATCAGTTAGTCCCCGGCGGCAGATGGCTTAATGACACTGTTATTAAAATGATATATATACTGTTCTCTACTTCACTGTCTTCGCTGTCAAAGCATTCTAATATGCTGATTTGCTGCTTTAGAAACAGTGCCTATTATTAGCAATGGTGAAATATTATCTTTTGGTAACACTTTATTTCATGGTTACACCTATTAATATGCAAATTACTAGAATATTACCCAATTATTAGTGCTAATTAAGCACATATTAATGCTTTATTCTACATGACCTTAGCTACATCGCTAATACAACAAACAGTATATACATACATATACATATACATATACACACATATATATATATATATATATATACATACATATATATATATATATATGTTGATTTACCTTAAGCTGCAATATATAAACTGCC
The DNA here is from genome assembly GCA_032353835.1 of Enteromius viviparus. Lineage (NCBI taxonomy): Eukaryota > Metazoa > Chordata > Actinopteri > Cypriniformes > Cyprinidae > Enteromius > Enteromius viviparus. Next base: position 2,146,915 of record JAUCNO010000353.1, read on the forward strand.
ATGTTTTACTTTTTATTCATGAATGCCATTTGCCTGTATAATGGATCTAGTTCCAGGATCTAGCTAATTGCTAAACCTAGCCTGCTAAACCATGACCCCCTGTAATATGTAATATGAAGTGAGCAATGACATACAGTATATACCATAGAAAGCTTGTTTGCATAGGATAAAAAGTAGAACAAGGTAGTTGGAACTTTTTGTCTCAAAAGTTTGACTTCTTTCCTAGAAATTCATGATATAAGCTGACAGTTGTGTTATAAAGTCATATTTGTCAGATTTTTTTCTCTTAAAATTCTGACTTTTTATTTATAATTCTGTTGTTGTTTTTTTCTCACAGTTATTACTTTTCCCCCCTCACAATTCTAGCCTTCTTTTACATATAAAATAAATAAATAAATTAATTTACAAAAAAATGCATAAATAATACAAATAAAAAATCTTATGAAATAAGTAAATTCTAGTAAATATATAATACTAAAATTACATTGTTTATGTGATTTCTGCATTATTAGTGGAAACAGAAACAACTGCAAAAATTCTGCAGTATAGTGTACAGTATGCAACATTTTCATAGAAACTGGATACTGTATCCCACAATGCAGTGGACTCAGCTTGACCTCCTTTCTCCAGTATGATGAATGAACTAGAAGTAACATCTGTCATTTTAACACCTTTTTCTTTACTCATTCTTTGACATAAAACTTGATTCAAAAATGGAGTCAGAACTGCCTGATCTGAATTGCATTGAATGTAAATGTGACCATGTGACAACAATATACAACAGCATGCTTGATATATATATTCTATTGTGTGACGTGCTCAGTATTGCATACTCTTATACAATAGTATTGCATTCAGATGGTTTATGTTTCCACATGAGTTTCCTAAACACTCTCTCTGGCTTCCATTGCTTTGACAAACAGACACCCAAAAGTCACACCCCTGAGATTGACATGGTGGACTGACCTAAACAAACACTTTTCATAAGTCGATCTGTGAATGGCCCAGTTGTCTCTTCACACAAGAGCATCACACAAATTACACATCTCAACTTTAAGCAACATGAGTGATTCTGACTAAATTACAAACACTAAACAGCACATCTCAGCCTCTCAAATCATCTAAAGTGTTGATGTAAGCAGAGGAACGTAATCCAGACAGCCTTTTAAGGAGCTGAGGTAAGAGAGATTCTCATTCTGAGCATCAAAAAACTGTGACAAATGATGGCGTGGTTTGAAAAAACTCAGCATTATCACTCCAGTATACACAATCAAATAAGCCTGATATCACTACTGCCTCTCTGCTTGCCAGTGCAATTTCAAGTCTTTCTTTCTGCTTTTGTCCTGTTCAGTGTTTTCATCTCCATGTATTTTTAGTGCTACATACTGTTGGCTTCAGCAGAGCGACTTAGCAGCCAGTACAAACATTAATACTCAATGGCCTGTGGTGAATCAGACTCCAAGATAGCGTTGTGTACTGGGAACAATAACAGACATTCCAACTATTTCTATCCATCTGCAGCCTAAGCATATGAAGATATCCAGGATGAAAGGCCATGATCAACTCAGAGTGTTAAAGAGCGCTGACCTCAGGGAGAATTTTGGATTTAGATCACAAATTTTAGATATAATCATGTCAAGCTTTACTGTGCACTACTTTACTCATCACTACTGATGAGAGCCAAAACAGGGAGAGAGTCATAAGCTTTAAAAGTTTAAGTTGACATATAATAATTTAGCAGACATTTTTATCCAAAGCGAATTACAAATGAGGAATACAAGAATCAACAAACAAATACAATTCATTAATAACCATCAAAACAGACACACACATATGCATCCATAATACAACATTTCACAAGAATTTAAGTATATCTAGAATTTTTTTTTATTTTGTTACTTTAGGACATTTCACTTGAATGGGATGAATATGTCACACATAGAATAGAATAAAAATAGAATAAAAAGTAAATCAATAAAGTATAATAAAACTAATTGGATTAAAACAAAAAAGGTTTTTAAATAAAAAAAATAGAAATCAGAAATAAAAAAATATTGTTATTTTAGGAAACAAAATAAAAATGTTAGGATAAAAATGTAATTCTAGTGGGTAAACAAGCAAATATATATTTGTGCTTTAAAGCGGAAGGAATACGAAATGAAGCATATGCGACGTTCGTACCGGAAAGAACGACGACAGAAGAGCCGAGATTGAAGTATTTGATACAACTTCGGTC
>JAUCNO010000353.1:2166701-2179531 GCA_032353835.1 Enteromius viviparus
TCTATTTGATAATGTTCAGTGCTTTGCTACAATCTGTATTGTTAAAAGCCCTATATAAATAAAAGTGACTTGACTTGACTTGACATTTGTAAGTAACATATATTGTTACAAAAGATTTCTTCTTTAAAAAGAGAAAGTAACTCTCATCACAATCTGGTACTATGTAAGAAGAGAGATACAAGGGAATGCATACCTAATGAAGTGCCACAAATTGGCTAATGCCCAGCAGAAATGGCTACTACAGAGAATTTCTGCTTAAAGGGAATTTTAGCACGGTGCCAACCAAGCAGTAAACTGGGTCTAAATGTGAACTGGGTCAACCTCAGCCAAGAGACCAGGATCAAGAAATGAGTCCCACTCAGGAGCCAAACCCACAGTTTCCTTATCTTGGATCGGGCTTGCCATATTGAGCCCCACAGCTAAGACAGAAGGTCTCTCCAGATAGAAACAGAGAGGCTTACATATACATTTAATCATTTATCAGATAATTTCATCCAAAACAGCTTCCAGCAGTGAAAATGGTTCTGCAAACCATACTCACGCAAGCAAAAATGATCACACAATGTTGTAGTGTACAACATTCTCCTCTGAGGGGGCTTGCCCTCAAAACGCTAAGACCTCTGACTGCTTCTGTGTCTGGGCTGATCTTTTCTGGCAGACAGGGAGGAAATTACATATCTCAGGTCCAGATTTCCTTTGGAGTGTTGCATGAGGTCACAACCCCCTTGTTTTATACTTGGGAGGAGGTGGGGGGTTGGTGGGCTCACTGATGTTCTGCTCCTTTTGGTGCTTAAGAGAGCTAGAGTCAGATCATGGTCAGCTGAAGGAAGACACAGGCTTCTTTATTTCTGTCAGGTTTGTTTACAAGTACTGTGTGATAACAATGATACCAGTCATAGAGGGTGAGGTATTTTGATAGCTGCTGATGAAGACTTTATTCATCTCGCGCATACACAAAACGCACGTTGCGTTTTGTAGTCTATGCGGTTTGTTCATTCAAAGCTTTTTGGTCCAAGGCTGCCAATGCGAGGCGACAACACCGCTGGCCTTTGTCAACACTACTTTGAAGTTGGCTTGTTGTGTCCCGGCCTTAAGACTAATCCCATTAGAAATGTCCCAAACCAGTTACTTGACTGCAAAGACATTTATCTCTCATTTTAGTATCAATGGTATTTTAGATGTTTTTACATAAGTTGTACTTATATGACTGTCAATCTCTATCAGGACTGAATTATAGTAATATTGTATTGATAGTTGCTCTTTCTAACCTCAGGAGACTTATGTTAGCCTCAACAGTGTCCCAGGTGTTTCTCTTAAAATTATTAGAAAAAATAAAAGTGGACACAACTGAAACATTAGAAAGTCGAAAAAGAAAGAAATACAAAATGACTATGGGGGAGAAATATGTGAAAAAAATTGGAGATATTTTTATTTTCTCCATTATAAGACTAAATGAAATATTGGTGCTAGCCTTTGCAAATAAACACTGCACTAATAGTACAAGCCTGTTATCTTTACAGAAAACACACTCGGTTTAAAAAGTCAGTCATCTCATTGTACTGTGCATAAAACATACACTTTATGAATAACACAGATTGGAGCATGGTGCATTAAAAATAATTTATGTTGTCATCGCATGCCATTACAAACAATTTTAACTCCCACATTCCTTTACGATCATTCTGGTAAACATCAGTGAAAACAAACAGACAATTGTAGCCTTACTGAGCGCCAAGAGGCTCTTTCAATAAAGCAAGCTGGAAAACTAATGTGTGATACTGGTATAGCTGGATCACAGTAGGCAGTGCTCCATCCATCAGGAGCAACTTTTGTGTGAAACATGCTTAATGACCCTCATTCACAAAATAGTGTGGTGTAAAATTATTCACACAGACACAAATTTCGGTTGAGGGAGCATTTTCTTTCGAAGACGATATCGGGAGTAAATGGAGAGAGGAATGGAATTGAAGAATGGAAGACATTCTCGTCAGTGCAGCAATGGTGGACTGTGTACAACTCTCTGTGAACTTGCTCAGGGCCATTCTGTGTTTAAACGGCAGTTTCTGTCAACATTTGTGGGTGGGTCCTGAGGCTACGGTGACATCACATTACAACCAATGCTGGAAATAGGTCATTGGGAGACACTGGTAATGATTTATGGCATTTAAAAAAAAAAACAAGGAGTTGGTGGATTTTTATCATTACAGGGTGGCTGTGTACACACTGCCAACACACATTTATGTCCAAACAACATGTTAAAGGGAATTTTTAATAACAGGTCCCCTTTAATGTTCAGGACAGTAGGAGTAGAGGTCAGAAACAATTGGACAGGTGAGAATTGAACAGAAGCAGAAAAGTACCTTAAGCTGGGATTTTAAACGTCTGAGGTGCAGTTATGTCTTCACATTGATGTGATGCCCACAAGGCTTAGGCACTGACAAAGGCTAGTCTGTGCTCTGGATACTAAGGAGTGATTCTCTTGATTCTCTTGAGTGGTAGGGGTGATCCAGCTTACATTTCCACCGCTAACAGTACCCTTACTTGATAGGCATAACCAGGAATAGATAACAGATGAGACCATGAATGCCTGCTAAATACACCCAAAATAAATTGTATCTCATGTTTAATTACTACAAAGGCATTGGAGCCAGTGACAAATGCCAGAAGAACTAACCAATCTAAGACTGCTCTGCGAACACACAAGAACAGACAAGAACACACACTAATAAATGGCTATTGTCTGTGTGAAAATATAAAATGATAAAATTCACTGTTATATTTTTTTTGTGTTTACACACTGATGTAAACAAGCTCAACAATGAAGGAGACGATTTATCCCTTTGTATCGTGAAAAATAGACCTGCATTTACATGTAAATGTATTACAATCCACATTACATTCAGTGGTTGATGTACTGAAGCAAGCCCTATTCAGACGGTACTAGTTTTACAGGGGGTCGTAAGAGAAATTTTTGTTTCACAGATATACTTGGTTTGAGTCCCATCCGAATCTGCCATGTCTGTGTTTTTCTCTCACAAATTACCTACTGTTTTTCAGCAAACTCAGTTGTCCTCAGTGAAAACGAATCCTGTCCGAATGTGATGTCGGTGATATTTTTTTTACAACGGGTTTCCTAGTGTTTTGGCCAATGCGATATGCTGTAGATGCTCTTACCACACCCACGTTTGATATATTTTGATATAGAAATATATAAACAAACACAAATAAAGAGCCAGATTAAGTTTTAATTAGTCAATTACCTGTTAAGACTATTGTAATATAAGTATCAGGTAAGATTACTCACGTTAATATCTGCACTTTATTACATATGTTTTAATTATCAAAATTAAACTTGGGTTTACTACAAATAAAAACATAATAGGTAAAATAAAGTAACCACACATAAACATGTTTTGTAACATGTTATTGTAATCAGTCCGAATGACTATACTGCCCTACAAAGGGAAAAGACCTTAACTAGAGTGTGGAACTGAGAAAAATTACTTTAAACATTTTTTTGTTGTCCAGCCAAATTAATTATAGCTAGGACTCTGGAAATCTGGCAATTCAACGTTTTAATAATGCAATTTATCTACATAAAAAATCTTGAGCTCAAATTCGACTTTTTGACCCTCATTTTTAAGTTACTGTCCTCTGCCTTTGAATTGTATGCAAAAAGTGAGACGTCATCCCAAGGCAAAGAGCAGCAACTTCCACTTTTCAAATGAATTGTTTTTACCTGTATGAATACATTTGAATGTATAATAAAAAAATAATATTTTTAAATAAACACACATAAACATATGTACACGCACATTTAGGCTACATACATACATACATATATACACATAGTCTATTTATATATAGATCATGCACACACACACACACACGCATACATACACATGCATATCGCCGGGTAATAGATCTATTCACGACATAACTAGAAATGTTTCTGTGTCTGTAAAGGCATTTCTGCCACTGACTAGCTTACTTCGTCCTGATCAGATTCAGAATGGTCAAAACAAGATCTTCATATATGATCTACAGCATATTATGATCAATATTGTCTCTGATCCTTCTGTTTATGACAATCAGCATTTTTTTGAGTGTGGTAGATCTGGAAATTCTCATAACTCATTCAGGACATGTGCTAGGGCCATAAAAACTTGATGAGCTGTCTTTTCAATAGAGGAAAAAAACATTTACAGTATATACATTTTTTAAAGTTTGTTGCTACGTGCACTGTGCTACACTGACTAATACTTGTCACAGCAGGTATATATTGTTGCTCTCTTGTTGTTCTGTTTCTACTTTGTAAGTTGCTTTGGATAAAAGCGTTTGCCAAACTACTAAATGTAAATGACAGGTTGGAAATTTGCTGTCCCATGAGGAGCTGAGAAGCTGGTATAATAAAAAAGTTATAAAGAAAGAAAGAAAATTATCCGTCAATAAACTGTGAAAAAAAACATTTATAAAAATTATTTATTGTCATGAATCTGGCTCATGGACTTCTGTTCAATTGCCACCAGAGGTCAATCTTTGTGTTGACTCTCACACTGCACAGACTGTTCACCATGGACTACATTTCTAATGATCACACACTCACCTAAAACCTATTATGCACACTACATATCACACAATCAGATCCTGCTCAAGTCGCCAAGAATTATTCAGTTTGTATTGCTCTCCTAGTGATAGCTGCTTTATGTGTTTCCCTAGTTCAGTTTCACCTCTCCCTTGTTTTGATTTTAGCCCGGTTCTTTCAGATTTCTCTTTCATCTTGCATTTCAGAATTCTGGTTGCCCTTGCTTGGACTATTATTGTGTACCTGGATTATCTCTCTTTGTGTTTCCTACTGGATTACATTCACCACTGATAGACCGCATCTGTTCATTGGACTTCTCGTGTCTTGTCCGTGCCATAAGTGTTTGCTGGTGTTTTGACACTGCCTGTTATTGACCCCATCTCTGTCTAATGAAGCTTGCAAATGGACCTGTCTCTTGTCTCACTCGCCTTGTTACACCTATATTACCCAATTAAAACATGTATTAATTGAAATGTAAGATTTTCTGGAAGATGGTGTAGGAGCATGAACTACATGAATGTTACCAGCAGAATTAGACCCTCTTTCATTAACTAAGTTAATTAATCATATTATTTGTAATAAAATGTATAAAATAATTAAAATCTGAAAAAATAGTTAATTGTTTCACTGCACTTGCTCAAACGACTTTAGGTAGTCCATCTGTCTGTCTCTTATAATGCAGATTTATCATAATTTTGACATTTTTGACAATCACAGTGACACAGGTTGCATATGTGTTAACTGTGATAATGAAAAAAAGGGAAAAATTTATCTAAAGGATTGTGAGCAAACTTTTTTCCTATTTTTATTGATTTAATGATCTTGAAAGATTGAGGTGTTTTTATATATATGTAGACTTATATCCCAGCACCTAAGAACCAACTAGGAGAAGTGAAATGCGTTTGAGATCCATGTACCTTACATTAAGCATTAAACATGTTAATTTGTACATTAACCATCTACACTTGACCCATCGGATTTTCTGTGTCTGTGAATTCTGATGCACAGCATCCCATTTATTGGAATGTGTGCCTATTTGAAGGCCTTTTTGTTGATGCTAAATCTGTTTATCAGGGATATTGCACTGGCAAAGACAAACACACAAGTAACCACATGCACGCAGTTATCCAGTAGTAAAAATAAGCTGCCCACAGAAGCACCTGACAGGACAACTGTTTCTGAGCTGAGGCCTGAGAATGTAGCCTGAGAACTCGCTAAGGCCAACGGCCAGACTCCTATTTCAAAGCATAGTGAACAAGGCTCCAGTGTCCCTCAAAGAATTCTGAGACCAGCGACCTCTGCTCTCTGCGACTGCTCCCAGGATCATTTACACTTCAAAACTTCCATATGCTGTCCTCTCACAACCTTTGACATTTCCTGTTCTCTCATGCATCATTAAATCACCTCAAGTTTATGTTTGTTGTTACTTTGTATATAAAAAATATTTTTTTTTTTTATACATATTATAAAATATAATTATTTAATTCAAAAATGATAGATCAGCTACTATTACATTTTACTTACTGTTAATTTAATGTTTACAAGTTAAATATATTTATCACATTTATTTATCACTAAATGTGATAAATATATTTAACTGGTAAACATTTAATTAACAGTGAGAATTTTAATTAATAAAATCAATTGAAAATAGAGGTCGACTGATATTGAATTTTACAGATACCAATTGCAAGGTTGGACCTCATTTGCGATAACTATAGTTATCAAATGAAGGCATAAAACATCTTTAAATTATTGAGACTCAAACTTTATTTTAGCAAACAAAAAGGATTAACTATTAAAGTAAACATTAAAGAAATGTTGTTTGATCATTAATTAAAAAAAATAGAAAGTTGTTTGTATTATTTTAATAATTTTAGTAGTAGCCTAGTAAACTGAACTTTTATTTTGGAGAGTTTACATGAATAGCTTTACAGTCTGTGTTATGCTAGTTTTACTCAAATAAACGGTAAGCTCATAAAGTGCAGAGCAGTTCTGGAGATGTTGTTCATGTATTTATGTCCATAGTTAGTGAGCCGCAGACACTGAATCACATGATGTGTAGTAAACAAAACCCTGCGTTTCCAGCTCTTCAATTCATTCATTCATACAGAGATTGCGCAATTAGTTAATGCTTAACAGATCACATAAATCAGTGGAAAATGTATAGAAATATTAATCTTTCTGCCACCACTGCAGAGGCATGTCAGTTTTTTCAATGACAGGCTCTGACAAATAGCACTCAAGCTCAAATCAAATTTATATTAACAATCATGACATTAAACACTTGGCTCGGACTTGCGTGTATTTTTGCCACATTAATTTAACCATTTGCTCCAAAACATACTGCTGTCCTTTCTCCAATGCAGTATCTAGTCAACAAATTATTGGGGTTCCAAGTGTAGTGTACCGTTACCAAAACGTGACATGTGCACTCTGCTAAACACTGATTGGCCAGAGATAATTATCATTACCTGTATCATTGAGAATGCGCGACACACAGAAAAGAATACTACTGTTAAGAACAAGTGCATCTTTTTTTTTAAACCAAAAAATGTTTTGTCGTCTGTTACGAAGTATAGACGTTCCTCTTGTTGATAGTCAAGGAGCACCCTTGATGGGGTGATGCAGAATGAAAGCGCTTTCCAAGAGTCAGTAGAGGTGGCGCAACTATAACGACATGGGAAAATCCCCCCCACTCAGTACAAAACCGGTACTAAACTACAGTGGAAACACAAATTGAACTGCTCTGTGCTATACTGTGCCGTGCTTTACTGAACCATGCCCAGCCATACCATGCAGTGCAAAAGTGCCATATGTAAGTAGACAGGGACAGTTAATATAAAGTGTAAATCTTAGTTGATAAGTTTAGGTATTGGGTGGGATTAGGGATGTAGAATAAGGTCATGTAGACTAAGTCATTAATAATAATAGTTTAATTAATAATAAATGGCTAATATTCTATCAATTTGCATGCTAATAAGCAACTAATAGGTGTAACCATAAAATAAAGTGATTTGATAAATGATATCATATATGACATTGATAAATTGTCTTTTTTTTCCCCTATCACTCATTATATTTAATTGGTTGGCTTATATATATGGGCATAATTTCAGGCAAGGGAACATGGTAAGCATGAAAGCTACCTGGTTTTCCCACTTGAAGGATTTTGCATTTGAAACACTTTTTAAAATGGGGGTGGCAGAGGCACATTGAATAAACATGAAATAATGTAAATAACAGAGCCCAAAGTCAGTATAATAGGCATTACGTAAGCGGACTGTCTAGCTGAGAATAATTGGGCATGAAGCTAGAATATCCAATATATCAAGTGCTAAGTCAGGCCAAGGGGTTACTTAATGGTATAACACCAAACCGAACGCAGTTACAAGACTTCTCTGACTGCAGGGCACCAGAGGAAGCTAGGATTCACCAATGGAGATCTCACTGGAAAAAAGCACACATAACCTCACCTTAGGACTGCCACTGCAAGCAAGACACAGAGCCAGTACTCCCTGTACCCAATACATGGAAGGAACCTTGGGCACATAATCTTGCTGAGGTATCAAGGTAAGGTGAGTAACAACAGAACCAAAAGGCAAAATTAATTGATCGAGAATACCTGCAAGTACCCCACCCTCTTGACTGAGATGAGAGCGACCAGGAGCTAAGTTTTGAGAGATAGGAACTTCAGCTCTACTAAGACAAGAAGCTTAAAGGAGCCAAGACAATAGAAAGATCCCAAGAGGGATAATGTGCGACCTGGAAGGATTTATTCTTCTTGTGCCTCTCATGAACTTAATGAAAAGGTGCTTTCCCGGGAATGTGCCACTCATTGCATCATACCGCTAACTAATTATCATAACTTATATATATATATATATATTCACATCTAGATATAGGAGACAATGTGTTTTATAATATCACCTACTGAACTTATTAAACACTACCAAATGATTAACAAATCATTATTATAAATATATATTTAAAATTTTTCTCATTATTTTGACTTTATAATGATTAAATGCTTCATTAACCCTCTGTGGTCGACAAACCATAATAATAACAAAACTTTGAGCATTTATAAAATAAAAAATGCAAACAGGGTGTACACAGAGCACAGACAGACAAGCAGGTAATCACCGGCAAACATCCATATCAGAAGTGAGGCAGAAGTGTTAACCAAAGTCCCTAGCATGAGTCATGAGTCAACCAGACAGTGACGATGCCCTCCTGGGCCAACCAGTCAACGAAGACGCTCTCCAGGGCAGCGCGAACGGCGGAGAAGCCCACCTGATCATAACAGGCAACAAAGATGCCTTCCTGGGCCGATCAGGCAACGAGAATGCATTCCTGGGAGGATCAAGAACCAAAACTGCCCTGAAGAGCACAAACAGGTTATTTTTGGCCTCCTCGGCCGAGTTCTCACCTGCCACCGTCTCTGATTGAGTGGTCCCGATGGCCAGAGCAGGTCAGTTCAATGGCCCCCTCGGTCAGCTCAGGGCAGAGGTAATGTTCATTGAAGGCCTCCATGGCCGGTTCAGAGAAGGGCGAGAGTTTAATAACAGCATCCTTGGCTGGTTCAGGGCTGAATGGGAGATCAATGACGGCCTCCATGGCCGATTCAGGGCAAGATGAAAGTTCAAAGGTCTGAATGAACAGTTTAGAGCAAGGCAAAAGTTCAATAACGACCTCCATGGCCAAATCAGGGTAGGGCAAGAGCTAGAAGGCCTTTGTGGCTGGTTCTGGATCAGGCTTATGCTGCAGAACAGCCCCGATGGACCGACTCAGAGGCTGTGCAGCCACCACGGAGGTCCCAGAGAATCCATGACTGGAGTCAACATTTCTGAGGTGCGTGCAGCCACTGGGGAATGCACCGTAGTCAGGTCGGGACAGAGCTGAGGCAGGGGAACAGGCTCTGGTGGATCGGGCCATGGGAAATCTAGATCCTCTGTGGACTTTGGCGGATCTGGCCATGTCGAGTCACAGTCTATGGTTGGCTTGAGGGTACAAGGAGGTTTGAGCCAAATGGGCATCGTTGAATTGTTTTGTAAGAAATAAGCTTATGATGGGAATCCCATCACCACTCCAGTGACAAAGGTTAACTTACCTTAGTTTTTACATTTTATATAAAGTACTGTATGTGTGCCTCCTCAGCATATACAAATAATTCAATTTTTGCAAGTAAAGCAGGGACTGAGGGAAAGTGAAAAGACAGTTAACCCATTAGGAATTATTAAAGAATTATCAAACAATTCTGCAGAGCTTTTTTCAAACCTGAAACAGTAAAACTATCTTAATGTGAAAATATAGTGAAACCTTTAGTAATTATTAGAGAATTATTAAACAATTCCACAGCAATTACTAAGAACCTGAACCAGTATTCTAAAGTGATAATATACCCATTAGTAATTAATAATAATAAATTATCATATAATTCTGCAGAACCTATTTCAAACCTGAATCAGGAGGCTTATTCAAACGTGAGAAGATCCCAGTGTTTCAGTAAATAAATAAATAATTAATCAATTAACAAATCACCATTTTGCAGAGTGTACTGTATCTCTAGTATAGCATCTGTAGAATACTGTAGTTATGGCAAGTCAGTGGAGTTGTGGTTCCTTTCCAAAGCAGATTTCCTGCAGAACATGTATGCAAAGCAATTATTTACCATACAGACAAAAACATAAGAGGCGAGAACCAGGAAGGCGAAACTTATGAAGCCACAACACGCACAACCTTAAGGTGGATGGGCTACAACAGCAGCAGACCCCACCGGGTACCACTCATCTACTCTACAAATAGAAAAAAGAGGCTACAATTTGGCACCAAAATTGGACAGTTGAAGACTGGAAAAATGTTGCCTGGTCTGATGAGTTTCGATTTCTGTTGAGACATTCAAATGGTAGAGTCAGAATTTGGCGTAAACAAAATGAGAACATGGATCCATCATGCCTTGTTACCACTGTGCAGACTGGTGGTGGTGGTGTAATGGTGTGGGGGAGGTTTTCTGGGCACACTTTAGGCCTCTTAGTGCCAATCATTTAAATGCCATCCCTTTATGACCATCATGTACCCATCCTCTAATGGCTACTTCCAGGAGGATAATGCAAAGCACATAAGTGTGAATCATATGCTCTGGTGATGTAAAGACCTGGAAATAAAAGTTATGTAAATCTCTTGTCTGATATTCATCTTTTGATGTCAAACCAAAATATTTTCAGTTTACAGCAAAAATAATGGAATTGGCCTCACTGTCCCAATACTTTTGGAGGGGAGTGTATGTCTTTTTATGTTTACTCAACTCAACTTTCAAGGCGAGCTGAGGCACATCTCAAACGAGCTTACTGTCATTCTTTGATTCACTGATATGTATGATGTTTCATGCAGTCATGCAAAATGAAGCTTCCAAAAGGGGTTTTCGCAGCGGTGTCATAGTAGGACCATGTTTGATTGTCCAAGGAACCTTTTAGTGACAAGTTAAAAGACTGTGGGAGTCCTTTACCTTCTTTTTAAATTTGATGTTATGATAATATTCATTCCAGAAAATGAGGAATAACCAAGGATACTGAAAAAGTGCTTTTTTAGTGAGGAAGAAATATTTACCTTCTTCTGTGTTATCTTGTTTTCACCCAATCCGATCTAATCAGAAAACACAACTATTTAACAATGTGGTGATTTTCAGTGAATTCCTACAAATTAATGCAAAAAATAAAGTATAGTTACACTTTATTTAAGTAGTCCACTTTAGACATTCTGGGTGCCGTCAGAATGTGAGTCCAACTCTAAAGAACTACAAATAACAATAATCTAAATCAACAAGCTGCATGTTTGTAATAAAGAAATCTGCCATTAAGACACTTGTTAAGCTAAAACAATTGCTTCTAGCTAAAAATGCTGCCATATTTCAACCCTATTATGCATCAAGTATGGTCTAACCAAACTGCTGGGTTAATTTTTTTAATTAAACAAGTTCTCATTAATTTGCAGTTAAAAGTAACATAACATTCAGAATATCAGACTGTTGGGATTGGGTTGGTATATAAATTAATATACTTGAAATAGTACTTAGTTGAATATTTGTTGTCCATCAAAATAAAGTGACATGGAAACAATGCAAGGTCAAGTGAGACTGGGATTATTTTTAAAATTATATCAAGCAAAAGAAGCTTGTCATACAAATTGCATGTTCGCTAATTTGAAACTAAAAGAGGATTATGGAGGAGAATATTTACCTTCTATACCTTCGTAACTCATCCCCCAACATCCCGCTGCCCTGGATGTTGCTCAGTCTCAAAAAAATGCCAGGTTTATTTAAACTAACTTTAAATCCAATTTACTAACCCAACTGTTGGCTTGCACTCATGCTAATACTCTAATGACTGCTAGTTGACATGTAGTTGCAAAGTACAGACAAAAGGTCTGAAGTGGTCTATATAAAAATAAAAGTGTTACCAAATGTAGTTTCTATACATAAAAAAGGTTTCCATAATACTTAAACGTAGTTTGGTATAAGCAGGTTGTACTTAAATGCACAATTCATGTGAATTTATATGAACTGGCTCTACTAACTTGCCAAAACATAAACTAGCTCTGAATCAGCTTGTGAGTGTGTTGTCACACCTGGATCCCATTGACTGGCCGCACACAAGCCAACAAGACTGTGCCTCTGGGACCTGAGCAGTAAAAAACAATTACACCCAGGCCGTTTATACAACCCTCCTGCTAACATCCTGAACGCACACATATAAACAAACTCAAACAGCACGCTCTGACCCAAAGTGCTCAGTTACATGACGTATTGTTCAAAACTATAATCCACTTTAAAATACTGTGACATGCAGTTCTCTGCGTAAGGGAACAGGCTGTGTTTCACCAAACTCGCCATCTGGCTGCATTTAGCACCGAGAGGTGTTGTTTTTAACGCACTTCTGTGACATGTTTAAGGTGCCGAGAGGACCTTTGAAACTGTGCAAGCTTTTATTAAACTTTGTTAATGCACTTCAGATGCAGAGGGTGGCTATAACCCTGTGCCAGAGAAGAATGTGTATGGTTAAGCCCAAACTGCAATGCCGTGCCAATTTATTTAATTATGAGATAAAAAGCATAGTCCAACCTCAACAACTCTGCTGTACATAATGTCTGCATAATTGTTGGCAAAGATAGCAAGAGCAAGAGAAACATAGGCAGCCAGGGTGGTATATATCTATATCTATATCTATATCTATCTATCTATCTATCT
>JAUCNO010000353.1:2179602-2201270 GCA_032353835.1 Enteromius viviparus
ATCTAAGCTGGGATATTTTATAGGGAAGGAAGGTGGATGTGATTGGGTGTACTTGATTAGGGAATCGGCAAACAGCCATGGGTAATTACTGCGTACACGAATCTCTCGAAACCATGTTTTTTGCAAAACATAAACCATATATATATATATTTCCTAACCCAATATATATATATATATGTGTGTGTGTGTGTGTTAAATACTTAAGAAATAAAATATTTACAAATAAAAATGTTTTTTTATGTATAGGACTTGCGAAAGCGAACCAAAACATAGAATTCTTAAATAATACTTTTGTCATCAGTGCTAATAATAAAACTAATAGTATAGTTTTTAGAATACAGATGGTCACTTTAAATTTGAACTTGATGAGTCAGATTTAAAATATCAGAATACAGCAAATGGCAAAAATGCTCAGCACTAATAAGCAATAACCAAACTTTACGTGTTGTCAAATAATCACACTGTGTGTCATCATCTTGTTTGACACCTGTTTAGCATTTTTACATGGCTTCATGTTTAAAGCAATCCTGCCTTCTAATATATGCAAATATATCTACTGTAACATAGCAGTGCAGCAAAATGTCATCCAGTGCACACTGCAGCTGTATATAATGCCAAAATCAGAAGCCATTATTTGAAACATCACATTCAAATTCAAACAGAGACAAATAACAGTTCTGCTCTTTAGGCCTCCTCCTCTCCACCTACATACAACGCTTCCTCATTGAATATTTGGCAAAAAAAAAAGGCCTGGGTCTTGCCTGCTAGCTTTACAAGCTTTTAGAATCGCAGAAGCCATCTTGTAAATGACCGATTAAATGAGACGAGATCACGAGAGACTGCATACCTGCCTGGAAGGAGCCATAAAACCTAATAAGGGGTGGGGGGGGAATTGGCCCCTGAAGAAAACACTGCTAAGGATAATTACAGCAGGGGAATTTCTCTTCTCCTCCTCCTTCCTCCTCAATTACAAATACTCACTGAAGCAAATGAACCAAACTTAAGTCTGGTTTTTATTTCTCTATTTTACATTCATCAGTTTGGAACACTGTCATATACAAAGCGAGTTGTAACTTAAGATGTTGATGTAGTGTATCTTTTTTTGGAAAAATTTGCATAAATGTTTAAGAGAAAATTATTCTTAGCTACTATGACTGGTTACCATTTTTTTTTTATTCACAGGATTTTGTGCTGGAATAAAGGTATAGAATCTGGGGCAGTACAACACAGTCTTACAAGCAATTCATACTAATTCGTACGAGGTGCCAAATTTGCCAAAGTATTAATAAATAAATTTATACGAATTTGTACGACCTCACTCGTACTATTTTGTATGATTTGTCTAAAACCACGTGATGGGTTAGGTTTAGGGGCGGGGTTATGTTTAGGTAATTCGTACAAATTCATACGAATTGGCATCTCGTAAAAAACATACGATTAAGAATAAATCGTATAAATTCGTTCGAGTGAGGTCGTACAAATTCGTACGAACTGCCGTGGGATCAGGTTGGGCAGTAACTTTATCAATACCAAAAGGTATACTTTTGTACCTATTTTGTTCAAGGACGAGAACATTTTAGAAGTTTCTGTTACATTTTGCAATAGTCCATAATATTTTAGTGTTAGTCTTAGATTTTCTAATACTAATGCTTGGTGTGAACGGGTCTATATGGCTTAAGGCCCATTCACACCAAACAAGTAAAAACGATACTATAACTATAAACGATATTGTTTGCTCATTATAAGCTCAAGTGTGTCTGCCACTTTAAAATTCTCAGGCAGAATTGATTCTGATTGGTTGTCAATGTTTGTATCATTCATCAGCTGGAAAAAATCATTCGGAAAACGATGTTGTTTCTCTGTGCCTTTATCGTGAGGTTGTATGAATATTTACATGGGTAAATTACTGGTTTAGGATTTACTTTTAAACTATTTTAACTCCATTAAAATAAAAGTAACACATTTAGTTAAATGTCCTTTTTTACGTAGAAAGGCCTAAAAACATACTCCATGTTACTGTTAATCTCCAATTACTTTAGCAAAAATCTTTAATTACATTTGGAAAGTAAAAACATCTACCTTTCTCTTTAAGGCAAATAAAATAAATTTATTTACATATTAATTAAGTTAGTTAAGACTAGTTACAAAAGAGCATACATTACCATGGGATATATGCTGCAGAAATTTTAGGAACAGTCCTGTCCCTTTCCAGCAGACACCTTGATATGAAATTGATGTCTTTTTAAACATTAATTGCCCACGGGGTTATAATTAATGTTATAAGCATTATCTGTAAAAAGTAATTACACTGGTACTGATTTCAACTTTTTTTCAGTTTCCTCTTACTTCTTAATTTAGTAATTGCTTTAAGAAAGGAAACGATTAAAAAATGATTTGCAGATTTCATTAAAGCCTGAGTAAAAATAATATATATTTTTTTCTTTTTACAATAAACACACTGAAAATTATGCTCTTCATAGTAATCTTCATTTAATTCCAATGAGATGTTCTGTAAAACTTGTTTGAGTTGATGAAATAAATAACATAAGAATAAATAAATATAATACAAAATAAAAAGTTCACACATCTACAGTGGTTTGAGATTGCCGGGCACGGCTTAAAATGACTTAGTGTGAATTTTTTTAAGAAACCCATGACTGTGGCCAATGCCATGCTCTACCAGTTGAGCTACAGGAAATCCATTTTATAAGTAATGATTGTTGCTGGAAGAGAAACTTAAATCAGCTGTGGTACTGTAGGACCCCAGGACAACACATGTGTCACACAGAGTGCAGGTGAGAGACTCTACTAATAAACCAATCAAAATCAGCACTGTTAAAAAAAATGCTGGTCTCAGAAAGTCTTACACCCTACCACAGTTTAAGGCCTTTTTGTTTGCTTTCCAAAACAAATATTTAAACATTCTTAAATCAAGATACGTTTACTTAAGATCAATAATAATAATAATAATAATAACATAAATAAAAGTTAATGCTTAAAAAGAAACAATATATGTTAATGATGCATGAAACACTTTACATTAAACATTTACATTAATGATGCATGAAACGAGTTACATTTATTTATCACTGAAAACATGTAAATGTATCATGATAAGAAACTTTTAAACGGTTTATTAAATTACAAGCAATGGAGATCAGACACTTTAAAAACGCTGTGTTCTGTAAACATGTATCATATACTGAGTTTCTTGCAGGTGATATATATTTGTGTTTTATTCTTGTCATTACGTCTTCCACTGTCTCTATCAATAAAAGTGATAAAATGCCCCCCAAAAATACTTTTTTTTTTTCCTTTTCTGATGGAAAGGCAGCAAAATAAAAAGTACAGTCGTGGCCAAAAGTATTAGCAGTGACATAAATGTTGTGTTTTTGCTAAATTAGCTGTTTAAGCTGTTGTGGTGTCAAATAGCTACAGTATAAAAAGAAGAACCAGCGAAAGAAAGACCGATAGTAAAATGCACTAACAAATAAAAATGTAAGAACAAAAGTACAGTTAGCAAATTCATATTGAATTCATTGTACATTTTTAATAATAAAAGGGAGATTTTCAGATTTTAATCTTAAAATAAATAGAATGTTTGAATTAAGTTGTTTAAGCTGAATTAATTTCAAAGTTAGGTAGAAGAAAAACAGAATGTCTGAGTAGCCTAATATCAATAAAAGCACCTTGGAAATGTAAAAGCAAATCTTTTCACACTGCTTTCATCCATCATCACTGAATCAGACCTTGCTTTTAAGGCCATATGGCAGAGTGGTTACAAGCATCCATAATCTTGCATACTGTACACATCTCACAGAAAGCATAGCTGAGTTCTGCTCAGTTACACTCATCTTATGTCTCTCTACAGTTTAAGCACAATCGATTCCTGTCCAAAACCTTATATTATTATATTAGGGGCACTCATGGACTAATGGATAGGGAGTTGTACTTATAACACAAAGGTCATGGGTTCGAGTCCCAGCTCCGGCTGAGATTATAGGTGGGGGGAGTGAATAACCAGTGCTCTCTCCACCTTAAATACCTTTACTGAGGTCAGACCCTTGAGCAAGGCACTGCTCCTTGGGTGCTGCAGCAATAGCTGCCCACTGCTCGGTGTGTGTGTATAAATAAAGTAAATTAAATATGCTGCACAAAACAACATACAATCACAATGCAGTATGCAAATATTACAACGTTATTGTTTGTTCAATATCGAAAGTCAATGTAAAAGATAACATCTATTCTGTCACCTTTATATACTCAATTTCTTTTATTTCTTTTGTTTTTAAGAGACAATCCTCTGAGACGAAAATGCCATATGATGGATCACTACATATAAGATCTAGAAAAATTGCCACTGCTAAAAATGTGATTTATATGTTGCATACGAGTGTCCATCGGCGGAGAAAGAAGCTTTTGTCTTTAGCATCTACCAGCAGGGTTAAAAAAAAATGCCGCAGATAAAAAGCCACACCTTGACCCCCTGAGGCTACCTTGCATCAATGTAAAATCATGGACAGCAAACAAACGCTTAGATTTAACGTGGTTTTTGCCTTTTATTTGCAACACAGGCATGGGATTCAGTTCAAAGGTGGTGTAAAGGATTTGATTGGTCATTCAGACTGTGAATATTGCTCGGTATACATTGAGAACGCACGGCAAATAACACAGCGTACCAGAAACAGGCTACACGGACGAAACAGAGACAGAGACTGCCTTGTTTTTGTAAACACAGTGAAGTTACACATTCTCACTGCAAAGAGGAGGGGCTTGATGCAGCTCCACCCTTTAAAGGGAAAGCAATTATGTACCCGCATTAGTGCATGCAAAACACTGATCACCTTAGTTAATGAAGCCAACAGGGCACTGCGCCCTCGTCTTCAATGCTTCTGCTTCACTGCTGGCAGACAGCGATGGAAGAAAGGTGAAATACAAGAAGAACAGATACTCAGGAAAACCATAGACGGAAGATTTACAGCCACTCCAACTGAGGATGCATTACCTTATCCATATAAATGAACTCTAACAGACAATTCAATAGTAGACACGCAGTTTTTTTTTTGGTCAAATAACCAGCATTCTCCATTTTTGGGCCCTTGTGACTATCGAAATTAGAGCCATGCTTTTGGCTGACCTGAATTCGGAAGTCAGAATTGTGTTTACTTTGAATCTAGTCACTGCCGAGGTCTTCGTTTATTCTACCTCATAGGTTATGTAATGCTGCTTGCCGTGTCCTAACAACAAGCAGGGCAACAATCACAAACGGATCCCTCCGATTGGGATGCATCCGATCATCTATGACATCACAAGCTGTATTCCCATGACTGTAAAATACCTCCATCCCTAGCTTCCTTCAAGGGCTTATATCTCCATACTGTCTTGGGCAGCAGGCGATACAATTGCATACTCCGCAAATCTCTGAACAAGCTAGTTACCAAAACTAGTCAGGTGAGATAAATGGCTAGGTCTTGGAAACGAGCAAATTAGTTTGCCTCAAGGGATTCCAGAAACTGTGCAAAGAATATCCACTGGAAAATTCCACCCATTTGTTGGTTGGGTTATTCCAAGTGTATACCGTTGTATAAGGCTCCTTCTGATCTGCAAAGCCGTTGACCTTGATGTAATGATTAAACGTCAGCTCACTGGAAGGGACCTGAGCCATAGCTTTTGTTCAACTGCAAGCACTGCTGCTCAAGCTGGTCCAGTAACTTGTCAACAGAATCCCCCTTGTTCTCCAGCTTGAGATATTTCCTGGCACTTCCGAGGTCCAGCCGAGGCCAGCTGCAGTGCTTCTGCTCTTCCACAGGTATAAGGTCAAGGCTTGTAACGCCAACCATGTTCACACACACCTCTGAGCTGGACTGCCTTGGGAGCAGTTTATGGTGACCCGTCAAAGACAAGGACTTGTCCTCTGAATGCACCAGGTCCCTGGACAGTATTTGAGGTTTAGTCCTGTGGCTCATGCTGTAGGAGCGTCTGGGTGGGATGGAGAAGATCTCCAAGTCCTCCCCACCCAGCGTGGACATTGAGGATGCGGTCATACAGTTGCTCAGTCCAAAGTGACTTTCCTGCCGCTGATCCAGTGCAGAGTTGGTTCCCCGTTCCTCGGTGCAAAAAACCTCCTTGCTGTCATTGCAAGAGTTGGAGGAGTGAATAGAGGGTGTGGAGGAAGAGTCCTGATGATGAAGGACCTCGGTGTGCACCGTGTCTTGCTGCTGAATGCTGTCCTCCTCGTCCATGCTCTTCACTTGGAGCAGAGGCTCTGAACTGGACATTTCCTGCAGGCAGAGAATGTTCAGGTGGGCTGCAGGTAAACTGCTGACCCACTGGTAGTGGCTGGCAAGAGAGTTCACCTGCATAAGATCTGCCGAGGGCACGGCTGCAGAAACAGAGCAAATCACACTCCGCATCTGCGCAAGAAGCATTTGCGTTTCCCTATCCCGATTCTCATAGAGTACCGTATTGGCACAAATCAGTATGAAGAGTCCCACTCCCATAATGACAGGTCCTAGTAGTTTCATCCTTTCGCTATGAACCAGACTTGCTGCGGAAAACAGTCTTTTGGACCCTAAACCCCATCCTGATGCACTTCCAGGGGATCCTTCCTCTGTTGTATCCACTGACGATCGATGGACCCTGTACGGCCAGTAGCCTGCCACAGCAAGAGCGGTGCCAACAACAACAACCACTACCCCAAGCACCAGAAAGGCACCTGGCATGGAACGGATACGCAGCTTTCCTTGGATTACACCTTCTTTCTTTTTCCTAGGGTGAAGACTGAAACGTGGCAAGCGCTGGCGAGAAAGTGTGGCTGACATCCGGCCGTGGGACTTCTGAGTCCTCATGGCATAGGCTGGTCTGTAATGGTCCCTAAAGGGAATCTGAAAAGGTAAAGAGGGAAAGGCAAGATTAAGGATAAGGTTGAGTGTTGCTAGTCATTTAGAAATGCATTCAAGTTTTTCGTCTTAATGTTTGCTTTAGATATAAAATATGTGTTACAACTACTATAACCCCTTGTTTAGTGTAAATTGAAGCATTGGTGGTAATGGTCCTGGGATTTTTAGTTTCTTTAGTCCTACTCAGAATTGTTTGCTTTAATGGCTTCTATTAATATTTAATCCATAGGGGATTGTCTGTTATTAAATTATTTAAGAAAACAAGCACAGTGATTTCTACTACAGCCTGCAAAAAGCACTTAATACATATTAATAAATTAAAGAAATGTTACAGTTTAAATACAAGTCAAGCTCTTAACTCATTGTGCTGTGTAAACAAATTAATGAAATGTACGATTAGCCTGTGGACTTTAATTATATTTGCATAACTGTTTTTACAAAATGTTGAAAGAGTGAAATAAAAGAAAAAAGGCTGGCAATGTATGTATTGCACTTTGATGAAAAATCAAAGATAAATGGCACAAAGAATCAATCATTTCGTTTAAAATAATGCAGCATGAGATTTTCAGATTAGTATACATACAGTAACACTATTCTAATGGTGTACCACAAACAAAACATAAACTATATATAAATAAATCATATAAGCTCTAAATATACTTAGAAGTGGTGTATGCTGTTTTATTGCAGCTAGAGCATTCCTAGTTCCTAAAACTATTTGTAAACTGTTGCATTAGTTTTAAGGCATGACATATTTTTTTAATACACTGACAGATAAACTACCCAGCTGGATTCCCAAGTGAGCTCCAGATATTAAACAAATTTGGTTGACTTTAGGTCATTTCTTTATGTTGCTGATTTTAACTTGAAGAAGAAACAGGTGTGCAGGGGAAACCTTGCACTCATTGCCTTTACAGAGGCAAAAATAAATAAAATCACTAAGAATCTCCCAACATCCATCCCACTTTTGGCTGAGGAGGAATGTGGGGGAAAAACAACAGTCCATAAATGAGAAATTATATGTGGCTAATTCAATCTGGAATAACAAACGCTCCATTGGCAGAGGTTTCTCAACAACTCTGAAAATGTAATTTACAATTCCGCCAACTCACTTGGTTTGTTTAAACTCATGGGAAATGCTTTGCATGTTCTGCTAGAATACTTAAATCAGATAGAATGTGTAAGCAAAATGTCAGTATTTTAAAAAATACTAAACATATGATCAAACATAAACACTGAGGTTGTGGCAAAATCTGTATATAACAATAATATGTAATTCCCTTTTGAAATTATACTGCATCATAAACCATGAACCTTTTCCCTTTACAACTATGCAAAATGTAAACTGAAAAGTAAAATTAGATGCACACCGAAAAACAATCTATACATGCATCTCTGAGCATATGTTTGGACTGATTCATCAAAAGGCTGGACTGATGAATTCCAGACCTCTTTTTTCCATTACCAAGTTCAGCTTTACTTTTAATGGCTGTTGACTCTGGTTCCCAAATGGGTGAAATTAATTATACAAGAGTATAAAATGTAAACAGCAGATGTAGATCAAATGTTCAATCCGTAATTGAGTTGAATGTTTCAAATTATTGTTTGATTATTTGTACAGATTATTATTAAAGCACCCAAGTCATCTCTTTGTAGACAGGATCTTTAGCTAAACTTCACTATTGCATACATTCTGAACAGTAAAATATTCCTGCCATCATTGGCAGAAATTTATGTCCAGAGTAAACTGATTGTGATCACAGACTGATGTCGCATTTAAAATTAACAGGAAAAAGTCAATTCATAATCGTTTTTGACATTGCAGTAATCCTCATAAAAACACAATGTAGCTGTAATATCACACACAGACAGATAATAATAAAAACTTTTTTTTTTCTAAAAAAATTCTGAATCTCCAATTCATGCATACCATATATAATAACACGCCACATATAACCTATCAAATGTTCACAAATGCACCATCTGTAATATTTTGTTGTAGCTAATTCATTAACATTTCAGACACATTTCTGGGCGCTTCTCAAAGATTGATCGGGTTGTGCTAAAATGGTCAAAGACATCAAAACATCTCTTTTTTATTCTCTTAATAGTGGGTTCAATCTCAAATCAATTCATTCTCAATATATGCCCCTCTCTGTATATCAAACGGAATTAAACGGCTCTACATACTGAAGGCACCATTTCTCAAATTGCGTTCAAACTTAAGATTAGACTCCATCCATAACATTAGAAAACTGTCGACCTCTAATAAGGTCAAGTCAGTTGCTGTATTAAATTTGGCGTTACAGATAACAAATTTATCAAAAGCGCCTCGATAGAGAATGCGTTTACTTGCCTTTGTTAGTGTGTCGCGTCAGCGTTCCATCGTTCTACCGCGCTGGACACGCATGTTCGTGATGTTCTTCACCCGCTGCGAAGTTTCGCGGTTCTCCATCAATCCAGACGCGTGACAAGTGCCGCGCGTCTCCCATGACAGCTTTTCCTCTCCAGAAGAGGACATTTAAGGGTTAAAAGAACTGACTGTCTAAAGGCAGATAAGGTAAACGCCGCTCCATCATCTGTAATCACCGTCTGACCGTTCACCAGTGTCCACATTTTGTGCTCTCCCCTCAGTAAAGTGTTGAGGAGAGCGCCGCCTTCGTCGAGACTCAGTGGAGTGACCAGACTTCAGTTCGCTTTCGCAGTCAGGCAGAGCACGTTTCACAAACATTCAACAGGCTATATTACTCTCTTTTGGAGATTATAAAGAGAAAAGCCTCTCAGAACTTGTAGGTGGATGTGAATAAAGGTTTGTAATGTAATACCAAGTAAACAGAAGAGGAAAATTATACGGAAAAACCGACAAGTATATTTAACATACCAGATACCGGACAGCTTTTTTCCCCCCTTTTCTATGAATGTTAGCGACATCTTGTGGATCCATTTTTACATTAAGACGCGGCAAAGTTTATTTCCAACTTTCTAAAAAAATAAATAAAAAAACCGAGGTAAATGCTGGCAAAATAATATGGCAGTTATGGGAGTATAGAGAAGACAGAGGGGGTGTTTTTCTTTTTTTTTCTTCTTTCGTTTCATTGAATGGTAACAAGCAGTACATACGAATACTAAATTACTTCAATTTATATTTTACAATGAAATGAGTTAATATAATACAAACATTCAATATAAATTTAACACTGCAATATTGATAAACCCACCACAAATGAAAATGAACTGAATGGACACCGTATTGTGAGGCAGTTGTTTTTTATTATTTTTGTATGGAGAACTTTGTTGTAAAAAGACCATAAACTCTGCCCCAGCTTAACAACAACTATGGTACATTTCTAAATATACAATGCAAAGGCAAGGACATCTACTGTTGGTTTAATTTTACTCCGTCTTTTTGAATAAAATATATTGCAAGCAATTTCAAAATAAAAACACTACTAAAAAAGATGCATAAGGTTAACAATACCAGTAAATACTGAAATGTGAATACGCAAGCAATTTCCCTAATACTATAAACTACACAACAAATTAAAAAAGGAAAGAAAAAAAAATTGCGTCAAAGAAAAAAAACATAGGGCAGAACAACATTTAGACAAATTTCAGTCTGTCATTTACAAGAAAAATATTTAAAAACAAGATGCACAGTTTTGCTTTACACAAAAAAGTAGCATATTCAGACTTGTTTTCAGATAATATATCTTGATTTTGGATTGTTTTCTTACCTCAACCACAAATTGTCTTTAATAGCACAAATCTAACCATTTAGTGACAAAAACTGTCAGTGGGGTTTAAAAAAAAAAAAAAAAAAAAAAAAAAAAAAAAAGATATAATCTTGTTTTAATGTTTTGTTAGGCTAGAAAAAACAAGAAAAACAATGCCAATTTGATTTTTTTTTTTTTTCAACTTAAGAGCGTGACCTTGAGCGGGACCGAGATCGGGAATAAGATCGCGAGCGTGAATGTGAGCGAGACTTGGATCTGGATTCCCTCCGCAGATCTGCATCTGGTGGTGTTTGTGATCTAGATCGAGAATGAGCTCTAGAACGGTGCGCCCTGTCAGTCGCACGGCCTTCATCACCGCTCTTGTTTCCCTCCTGAGATTTGGACCCAGACTCTCTGGAGACATCCCTGTCATTCTCCGATTTGGATCGAGATCTGGACCGGGACCTGGATCGAGAATAAGAGCGAGCCCTCTTGTTCTCCCGCTTGCTCTTTTTGCTCGGGGGGCTGCAG
Source organism: Enteromius viviparus (assembly GCA_032353835.1). Lineage (NCBI taxonomy): Eukaryota > Metazoa > Chordata > Actinopteri > Cypriniformes > Cyprinidae > Enteromius > Enteromius viviparus. Next base: position 2,190,746 of record JAUCNO010000353.1, read on the forward strand.
CTCGTGCTATTATCCCTAGCGCTTTCACCTCCCCTTCGAGCTCCATTACTGCTCTCCTCCATCCTACTGCTACTGCCCTTTGCCTTCTTGCTGGTTGACCTGCTGCGTGATCGTGAGCCTGAGGCTCTGGAAAGACAGAAATCAAAATATTAGCACCTTTAAAGCCAAACAGAAATTATAATAGCAATTACTGCTCTCTAGTGGATTCATACATCTAAAATGTGCTTACACTACTGTCATAAGTCATATGTCATAACTCGCAACTGCAAGATTAGATCACATTTCTAACCTTTTTTCTCACAATAGCTACTTCATATCTCACAAAAAAAAAAAAAAGTATGAGATAAAAAAAAAAGGTTATTGCGAATTTATATTTAGTGGCGGAAACAGGCTTCCATAAGTAGAATATAGTATTTATAATATTTTACCAGTCATGTAAATGAGAATGAAACAAGATTGGAATATTATTATAGTGAATTTGAGTACTATTTAATATTAAGCAATGCTTCTTGTAGAATAAAAAGAAAAGTGCATTAGCAACCATAACTACATACTTAACATGCATTTTAAATGTATTGGAATTAGGGCTAGGTGATCTAGATAAAAAACTAAATAAATATCAGTGATATATTTCATATAAATATATATATTTCAGCGGTGTGTCTCGTGTGTTAACTTTACACTTACAAAACAAATTAAATACAACAATGACACTCACATCACTGCATCTCTAACACTGCAAAAATGGTGAAATCGAATGTTCATTCAACTGAAAATTTTACATTTCAAATTTATTATCACCTCAGCATGCGCTTATATTTTTTTTTATCATTATAGATGATAGCGTACTGCCGATAAATACCGATACCATTTATCACCCATGGCTAATGGGAATAGTTATTTCTGACCATATTGAACAACCACAATACTTCACTACAATACTAAGACTTACAGTTTTAGAATTCAATAAGTATATTGATTACCCCTAACTCAAATATATAGGAACAGCAAAAGGTGTTACTTAGATGAGCAAAGAGTGCATTAACATGTTTAATAAAAAAATAAAGATTTCAGTATGATATTCTATGGAAGTTATTAATGCACACAACCAACCAGAGCTTCAAATGTTTTCTAAAACAGAAAGTCTTATTTTAGTTCTCTTCAAGTCTACATGGTGGGAAACTGAAGTCTTAGTTGACTTGAGTGACCTACCTTGAGCGGCTGCTGGTTCGACTGTGGCTTCGGCTCCTGCGGGACCTCCTGCTCCTGGAGCGAGACCTGAGGGGTGAGAGCAAGACACTTTACACACCTTCTCTGTCAAACTCTAAAAAAGCTTTTACAACAAAGAAAGTTAATTTAGCATTTCACTAATATCCTGACATCAATTTGTTACATGCCAATGCTCAGTTAAATGTCTACCACATTTGCAATGCAATTCAAATCTAAAATGGATTTGTTGGTACCTGGAGGCGCTGCGTGAGTAAGAGCGACGGCGTCTGGCACCAGGCCGGTCCTCGATGAGCCGAATCTTCCTTCCATTGACCTCAGTGCCGTCCAGTTTCTCCAGGGCTCGTTTCATGTCTGAGTACTGTCTGAACTCAATGACCCCCTCGTTCTTGCGGCCCTTGTTAGTGTCTGCGTAAGTCACCTCACCAGCCTGGCGCATGTAGTCCTGTGAATCCAGGACACAACAGTGACTCAAGAACAAAATTCTGACATCCTAAATGCTTAAAAGTACATAATGGTTTAACCCTTGTGCATCCTTAGGGACTTTTTCCTGGCTGTGTTAATGCAAAAAGCATACATTTAGCCAAAATGTTTTTTTATTGAAATTAAAATAATTTCACCATTTCTTTTTATATATCTGTTAATATATAACTACTCAGGACCTTAAGGACAAAACATACCCACTGAAACCTATTAAAAGAGCAATATTGCCATTTAAGAATAGAAATCATGCTTTCTTTGATGGGCTTTAATTTTGTTAGTAAAGCTTCAACATGTGTGTGTATTGGTATGGATTTCAGAGTGTAGATTGTACAGTTTTAGTGATTCAACACACATGTTTTAACAGCTAAGAGGATCAGGCCTTTATCTGATGCTAGCGTAAGGATTGGGACAGCGTACAAACCAGCTTGGCTACCAATATTCAAGATAATGCCACCAGCCTGATCAGAAATACCAATACCAAAACATTCTGCCAGTTCAGTCAATGAGTTTCAGGACAAAGAGACAAAGTCGTCGACTGCCCAAATCAACTTCCAGATTTAAATCTGATTGAGCATGAATTTTACCAGCTGAAGAGAAGACTAAAAAGGCAGATGCTCTATAAAAACACGCAGCAGCTGAATTTGGATGCATTAAAGGCTGGGAAAAGCTTTTAAAATAATAAGACCAAGAGTCTGGTGATTGCACACAAGGGATCTGCAACTGAAAGATAGCTTTCATATCTTTTACATCTGCCTTAAATGCAACTCTTAAAGATTCTAAGAATCCACTCAAAGGCCCGGTTTCACAAACAGGGCTTAGTTTAAGCCAGGACTAGGCATTAGTTAAATTAAGATATTTAAACAACTTTTACAAAAATGCCTTATTAGAAAATATTACAGGTGAGCATCTTAACACATGCCAGTGTCATTGTTCTGTGTTAAGATGTGTCAGAGCAAGATATTTTCATCCGAGACAAATCAAACATGCAGTTTAGTCTGGGACTAGCTTAAGCCTTGTCAGTGAAACTGGGGGAAAGAGTTCCTAATTTAGCTTAAACATTTTTAACTAGGAGTCTTGGCTTTTAAGTGAGGCAAGATTCAACAAAGAAACGTATAAAGATTTGGAACAACTTAAGGGCGAGTAAATGACAGAATTTCCATTTTTTGGGTGAACTATTCCTTTAAGACGAATGCATGCAAATAGAAAAAGCACTAGCAAATCAAGAAAATGTGTTCATCAGTTTGACAGCAGGTGCTGCAAATGCTCAACACCACCAAATCTATTTTTTTCTTTGTATGGTTGTATTGTGAGCATTTGCAGTGCGATTCTTTATATGGTGGAGGTGTGAGCATTTGCAGCATGCGTGTTGTCAAACAGATGAAGTCGTTTTATTAATTTGCAAGTGATTTTTCTATTTGCAGCACTTCTCTCAGCCGCCACAGTGGGGTCGATTATAAGCCTTCACTTTGAAATGACACACACATTCATTTTTTTTTATTAACATGCTGTCATATATAACATTTCATAGGAAATGAACAGCAACACAAGGTTCGGGAAGTGCTGTATGTGTTTGTGTGATCACTTTTCTTATAGGATGTAACAGGCTCAAATCATCACTTCTGCATAGCTGCATTTTGATGAAATCCATTTCTGGTGCTATGGTAAGCATGTCTCTAATAAGATCCGTCAAAAACATGATTTAAAATGTAGCGTCTTATTAACTCACCGTCACGAATTGTGTGCAACATTTCTTCCCCCTCTTCATGTTTCATCCATTTTCTCCCCTACCAAAGAAACTCCCAAGCGCCTTAAAAGTCCTCGCATGTACTCCTAACAATTTCGGACCTTAAGACCTCTTTTAAGGATCAAGACGCTTTCTGAATTATGTTTTTCTTTACTAGCAACCTTTCATTAATTCTAAAATGTGTGTAAAGATTTTTCATGAATACGGGGCCAGAAGTGCCGTCCTGCTTAGTTGTTAAAATATGCATGTGATAAAACTGCTAATAAAATGTGACACTGTTACTTAAATTGATGCACAAGGGTAATAATAGTAAGTTACAGAGGTAGTGATTGGCTTTTGGCATTGACATGAAACTAAGAAGTGTCTGTGTACCTTCAGGTCCTGCCAGCTGCAGCGACTGGAGAGATTTTCCACAATCAGCCTGTAATCTGTGCGAGTAGGTGGGCCGTACCTTTCCCCTCCTCCACGACCATACCGACTACCTTCAGAGTGACGAGAGCAAGATGCACACCGTTCAGGGCAGGAAAAACACAACAGAGTCTCTACTCTGTGGATTTCACATAAAGCAACACTTAAAGATTTATACTGAGACAGCAATAATCTCTACAAAAAGCTACAAAATAACAGAAAAGGTATGTTTAAGAAACTGAGCTTACTTCAATTACAAACTGAATTTAAGTTTTAGAATCACATGTGACTGACTAAATGACAATCTTCTTCAAGAACTGAAAACATTCCACCAAATAACATACTTACGCTGTACTTAGATTAATTATTTGGGGAAAGGAAAAATGTCAAAAGAAACAAAACCAAAACACCTAAAAGAGCTCAAACCACATCTCCTAAACCCCTTGAGATCCTCACCACCCGGCTTAATGGGAAAAGCAGTCCTCTTTCACATTGGCTCGCTTTAATGGTCTGCCCAGGGGCCCAGTTTGGTCAAAGAGCCACACGCATGGGAAGGGGGACACCATGGCCGGCAAAAGGGGCAGGCGGTCAGACTCTTTTAATAAAACATTGAGTGTTAAATTGCTAGCTTTGACATAAGTTATTCCATAAAAAATAAAATAATAATATTTTAAAAAAACTTAATCATTGTATTGCAACAGTTATAATCCGCATATAGTGAAGCAGATACTACAATACTCAGAATTACTAGCCTTGGTGATTATGGTGATTCTTCATTTAGGGACACTTGAAAAAGCTTACTTGAGATAAATCCTCTTTTTAATCCGAGATATTCTTGTATGGACAAAAAGATACTCCCAACTGAAGAATCACCCAGCAGTAATATTCTAAAGATTACCACTCAATTTCACCCCCTAAAATATGTTAAAAGAAAGTGTATTTGTAGTACTGTTTGGAATTTTAATATACAATTTTCAGGCTTCTCATACAGAGACAAGATGCTCTTAAAGGGACAGTTCTCCGCTAGGAGTTTTCTGAAATACCATTTCATGTATTTGTTCACCGATAAGTGTAAAGTGATTTTTTTTGTACTTTTGTAATTATTTTAAGTCAATAAAAAAAAAAAAAAAAGGACAGATCACCCAAACATGAAAATGTGTAGACCTGAATAAGCTGAGCGGCAAAATGTAAGTTTTTATAGTAATATTATGGTTTATGCAAAACGGTGAGCTGATGAAGACTAGTTTACTCACTTTGCATGCTTAAGATATTTAAAAGATCCAGGTTTTACATCCTTGTTGGGTGCTTTAATAATATGATTACATATGCATTGCGTGTTTATGTAAACAAACTAATAAACCAGCGGTCTAAAACCAGTTGCATGAGGCTATAGTTAATAATGTTGTAAAAATGCTCAATTACTTGCACAGACGGATCATTTCACTTCCTAAGACCACAATATCGTGAGGAGCCATGATTATTTGTGTTCCTTGATATGCATTTTAACATGAAATACGGCTAATCACTGATGTGCACTTAATGAAACAATGCAATAAAGTAAATCTCTTTACTTTTCTATTGATGAAAACATATCCGATGGTGTATATTAAGAGCACATTTTTATTTTTGAGTGAGCCATCCCTTTAAACACACTGTTCTATTCTGTTTTTAGATTGTGTCAATGTGAAGACGATCAAAAAACCTAAATCCCTGATGACATGACCGTGCCTAAGGACAAGTGATTCATTGTTTTCCCCCAACCACTGGTGTCTTACTCAACAAATTTATGGACAGATCTGTGGAAACAACGTCAGAGCCGATGTCAACGCAGGTCCTCAGGTGAAGGACATCTCTGCAAGAATTAATTCTGAAAACATCCATTTTGGGTATGAGGATTACAAATTATAACGGACATGTAAAGCACCAAACTCTCCATTTGAGAAGCCTGAAAATATAAGTGTTTGTACAATTCAACTTTAACCAAAGAAAAAGATGCTCCTATGAAACATAAGCAGTTTTCGGTATATGGTATTGTGGGAGAGCGAGTAAACGAGTATCTTACTTCTTCCAGATCTGCTGCCACCATCGCGCCGCTGTCCTATGGTGTGCTCCACAATCACACGCTTGCCACAAAGGTCTTTGCCGTTCAGATCGCACACAGCGTCATCTGCATCACGGGGGTCATCAAACTCCACAAAGCCATATCTGAAGAGATTTATGATAATACTGAAAATACAGCGGTCTCTTATCAAATCAGCCGTTTCAGATACAGCATTAAATGGCTAGCTAAGTTCAAGTTTCTGTTGTACTGATATATTTGTTACCATGGACCAGAAAACCAGTCATAAGTATCATTTTGATAGTCACCAATATTTTTTATTTTATGCCAAAAATCTAAAAGATGAGTAAAGGTAGTCCTTCATTATATATATATATATATATCAGATTTTTTTGCATCTTCAGATTCCAGACTTTTTAAGCTAGTGTACCTTTGCCAAATAGGCCTACTGTCTTATAACGAACTATAACGTTTCATCAATGAAAAGGTTATTCATTCAGCTTTCAAATTATGTATACACATAAACCCAAAGTATTACATACAAACAAACAAAAGCCACAAACGTACAGGATTCACGTTGAAACACTAGATAACAGAAAACCTGACGATCATGCAACTACAACTAAATTCAAATGCTGATCGTATCGTTTGTAAAAGTAAAAATTTTTTTAAAAAAAAATATATACATATATATAAAAAAAATGTAAATGAATGAAGCTATACGTAAGCTTTACACTCGTTAGTATTTATATGATACATCTACTTTATATTTCATTTCATTTTAAGTGAGTCGGACTACAAAAAGCAAAATGAGGCACTCCATCGAGGCCAGCGTGGAAACAATGGAGTTTAGCCTGCTGTGCTAAAACGGCTAAGAGTGCTGCTTTTAAAAAGACAGACTTAATCCCGGCATTATATTTCCAAATACATTTTTATGTGTCATTCATTATCAGCAGTATTTAATCCATTCTGGAGCTGTCTTTTGATTCGTGCGGAACAAAAGAAGCATTAGTTTATCCTTCTTAACGTCTCAATCGTAGCCTCGGCTGCACAATCAGTTCGCTTGAGTAAACAAAACATCACTTACCCATTTTTGAGATCTACTTCCAGTATCTTCCCATAACCCTTAAAAAACCTTTCTACATCTTTCTCTCTGGCGCGATAGCTCAATTTTCCCACGTAAACTCGAGACATTTTCCCGGTGTAGCAGCTCGGCGTGGAGAATAAGCAACAACACATGCGAGATTCAAAGTAAGAGTCCCGTCTTCATCGTTCTCCAAAATAAAAGTCCCAGCTGCTTATTGTGATTGTGAAAATACCAAACAGCTGCTTAGTTGTTGCTTTACTTTTTTTTGCTCATTGAATTTAATCCTTAAAGCTATTTTAAATTACTTTTAACCAATCTAGAAATTAACTCGCACTTACGACCCACATCCAATACTGTTCATAAAAAACAACAGCAACAACAAAAAAACAATAAAAACTAAAAACTAAAAAAAATATAAATAAAAACGCTGTTTGTTTTAAATAAAGTCTGTGTTCATACTCAAACATTTTGTTCATTTTTTTTTAAATCGAATTTATTTATCTAAAAGTTAAGCTTTGGACTCCAGAATAATTGATGTGCTTCTGTCTTTCATTTAGATTGTGTTTATGATTGAAATGATTCCCAGTGATGCACAAACCTATTGCACTATTGCCCAAATTGCAAGCATGTTTACAGTGCAGTGTCATCTTTTATTAAATTAAATATCTGAATGTAAAATGTAGAGTGAAATACTTGATCAACTCCAGTGTACTTTTTTTTTTGCAAAGATTACTACTACCATCTAAAGTAGTGCTGATTTTTACAAAACACAACCTAACAGACATTACAATATAAGTCAAGTGTGACACAAAACACACATTTTAAGAACTTAAGATTGTTCTTAAGCTATCAATGTCTTGAGTCACAGTATGATAAACATGCCTTGCAAATGGATGAATGTATATCGCAAAGCAAAGGTTAAATCAGGCCCATGAAAAGATACGCTCTGTAGTAGAGAGGGCCACAGGAGACTGCATCAACAAATCCAGTGGTGCCTGAAGCTATAAACTTGTCCCAAAGCTGCTCTGTTATTACTGCAATTCCCCACAACACTGCAGTCAGAGAAAATGTCCTGGAATTTGATGATGATGAATGTGCTCTTTCTGATCACCAGAGCCAGCCCTACCTCATAAGAGACTGCATAAGAGACCTGTGTCCACCAGGGGGCCACATTGTGAGTCTAGCCTCCAAAAGCAGAGACTTGCAAGTTGTAAAGAATTTGTTTACTCTTTTCGCAGCTGAAACCTTTTGGTGAGCCATTCTTAAAGATCACGATGACATCACAAGACAGGCTCTGCTACAGGTGACGGAGAAAACTAAAGATCTGACAAGATTGAGTCACTCAAAGACTCAGAAGAGCTACAGACACAGTTTTAAAAACCCACCTTTTTTCCCTTGGCTTTTAATACTCTGTGAGTTGCTGATTTTATGTGATTTCAAATGTGGCTGTGATTTTTGTATAATGTGTGTTTTTCAATGTGTTTTAGTCTGTGTTTTTATGTCATTTAGCTTGTACAGCTTTGATCCTTTGTGTTTAAAAAAGTGCTAAACAAATAAAGTTGGAATGGAATGGACAGTTGGAAGGGGAAAAAACAGCATATGCTGGTTAGGTGTGATTTGAAGCATGGCAGCTGGTTTGAGCTGGTTTAAGCTGGTTATAGGCTGGTCTTGAGCAGGAGCTAGCTCTAGACCATCTCATGACCATCTGCCATGCTTTAAAACAAACCCAACCAGCATATGCTCTTTATTTATTTCAGCAGGGTTTGCTGGCTTTAATGATGCAGCCAAAACAGCAACAAAAACAATGTGTGAGGAAATTAGCAGGACTTAAAGGAACAGTTCACCCAAAAATGAAATTCTGTCATCTCACTGTTTTTGAAAGCTTGTGACTGTCCCATTGACTGCCATTTATTGAACACCATAAAGGCCAGAAAAGTATGAAAGACCTTGTCAGAATACTCCATCTGTCGTCATAACCATAACGTTATGATGCTACGAGAACACTTTTTGTATGCAAAGAAAACAAAAATAACTACTTTACTCTTAATAATTTAAGTAAAGCTTATTAATAACAAAGTTTTCAGTTAGGGGTGCAGTATCCCTTTAAGGATTTGAAAAGCCAGTGTCCTAATGGAATTCTTTATGGTGGATTTTTATCCAAATGGTGGGGAACTGTTTCAGCTCCCTGGATAAAGCTAAAGACAACTGCTAAATAACTTGATGCTCAGATGATAGGGAATACCTACTACTTGCTACTTGCATTATAAAGACAAATGTGAGGTATATGCGAACCTTTAGGAAGCTATTCACATTCCATGTACTCTGTCCGTGACAGTGACATCTGAGCTAATAAAAACTTACCTTTGACACTCAACGGCACAAGAACGTCTGAGTGCTCTTGCCATAATTGGCAGCAGGTGTCCTGTGATGATGTTATACATGACTTCGAAAGCAAAAAGTCAAGACATCTTGTCTATTCAGTTTACTTGTGAACTGCAATTTAGTTATTTTGATTATCTGTATTAGGCATGTTTGTGTATGCTTTTTATTTGTGTTTTGGGCATTCAGTCAAGTGTAAAATACTAGATCACCAAAATATTTATTTGTTTTCTTTGCAGGAGCTAGACTCTTTCTACTTTTATGATTTCTTGTCTTGAATCATAACTAACACTAGGTGGTGCTAGTTCATTAGGTACCACAGTGTTTTAGGGCTACTCAAAAAAAAAAACGAGATTAAAGGCGAAATACTACAAGATTTAAGTTAAAATATTCAGAGATTAAAGTCAAAATGTTTCAGGCCATAAACACTCCTAAATAACACAACTAAAGAGTTTTATAAGTATTAAGTAGTTTCTGAACCCATTACATGTTACCTATCTATCTGTCTATCTATCTATCTACCTAATTGTAATATTCACACAAGTATTTCCTAGATTTCTGGATTTTTTTTTGGAAAAATATGCGTAGCAACACATATGTTGAAAAGTTACCCTTATTAATCTAATTGACAATTTCCTTAAACACACAGTTTTATATATTTGTGGAACATGAAGAAAGTATAAAATTGTATTATAAGTGTAATTTTTGTTTACACACAAACACGCCAGAACGAAAACCTAAATACAACATAAAAGACACAGACTGAGCGAGAAAACAAGGAACTGATGGAACTAATCAATTAACCAATAAGTAATAAATGAATAACACAGGTAAAAAACTAAATTCACAGATGATGATAAGTGGTATTATAGAAATTGCATTCTACAAACATTTTAATGAGAAATGTGAAAGATTGATGTTGCACCTCCAGGATTGTTCATCATGTGAAATATATATATAAAAGACATTGTCCATAAGTACTTTCCCTGTAGGAAGCAGGCCTGCAGAGTTGTGTAGCTCGCAAAGATTCCCAACCACATTTTCACTCAGAAATTGTTTGTATATCCTCCTGAGACCCAAAGAAAAAAAGTGTCTTTTTTTGTTGGGTTTTTTGTGATTTCCTACATCCTTTGGGTTA
>JAUCNO010000353.1:2201370-2217700 GCA_032353835.1 Enteromius viviparus
AAAAAATTCAAAGCAAATTCATGAAAACGCAAGGTCCACTACAGAGGACACAAGTCAATGGGCGGGGTCTCAGGAGGTTATATAATGCTTTCGATTGTCATCCAATAATGCGATTGGATTAGTTTAATTTGGTTGATTTTTAACACAAATCTGGCAACCTCATTTAAAGCTTACAAACGACTTTCTGTATAGAAAACAGTTGGCTTGGTGATTGCAGTAAGGGGCTGAAAAAGAGTTAACTGTTTATTATTCTTTTTAAACGAAATATAAATTAACATTAAACATAAACAAGTCTTTTATTTTTTATAATAAAACTATTAAAAAACAGCCTCATACAAAGCATTTTGGGAACCAGAAATTCTCATCAACCTTTTTCAGTTTTTTTTTCTGTTTTTCTGCGGTAAGTTACTGGCAACCAGCTGCCAGCAATACTGTAATTTCTACAGAAATGTTTAAGAGTGTTGGCCATACCAACCCAGTCTCACAGCAATTTGTACAAATTTTAAGAGGTGGTTAATTCGTACAAATTCTTACGACTTCAATTTTTGCTGAATACTTATTTTTCAAGTTGCCAATTCATATGAATTTGTAGGAATGACCTACACCTAACCCCCCCCCTAAACGTACCCATAAATGGGGTTGAGACAAATTGTCCAAAATCGTGCAAGTGAGGTTGCATGAATTTGTACGTATTAGCCCAATTCTTCCATCTTGTGCAAATACGTACCTATTTGTCGCGAGACTGTGTTGTTCATACACACTACTGTCTCGATATGGTCCTGAACTATGTGCAGTAATGATAATGATACAATTCATTGACACTGCTGTCCTGAGATAAGAACTTTAATTTTTATGTCACATAAAATAACATTTCCCACATTTCTGGAATTTCATTCCGTACAGGTACATGCATAGCAACACATTTTTGACATTTTTTTTTTTTGAGCAGATTTTTTTGTATTTTTCTGTAGAAAAGATTACAGCGAGTCATCCATACCAAGTGTAAACCCTTCTCCAGCAAGACTTTATTAAACACTTCACACAGACTATTTCTGGGTCCAAGTAAAAAAAGTTACCCTTTCATAATACTGCTTTAAATAATGTTTCATCTTTTAAAAAGTATTGCATTAGAAGCCAAATATTTAAAAAGAGAAAATGAATCAGCAAACACACATACAGGTCGATTTTTTAAGAAGAGTTCTGCATTGACAAGAAAAACATATGGAAGCATAAAGAAACATCAAGGACAAACTAGACTCTACATGTATTGACAATTATTAATTCAGAAAACTTGATTGCCATATTTAATGTTGACACATTTGTCAGCCAAGAGATTATTCCACTATCTGTAGATTTTTCATTTTTAATCAATTTCCACCATTCGTGTGGCTTCTTTCTGTAAATGGGAAAGAAACATTAAAGAGAACTTTCAACAAACCTGTTTTTCATCTCAGATCTGCATTTTATTTTTAGAGCTGCAACTATTATTAAATAAATAAATACATAAAAACACAAACTAACAACACACAGTATTCCCAACAAATATTTAAAAATGTCCTAATAAATGACTGATTTGTTCTAAATCTCCTGATTTGATTGTCCTCCTGCTGCTGAGTACACCAGCATGGAATTGTAAAAATGTCTTACGTTGTTGACCACAAGGGGAGAAACTGGTGCTTGTGAAAATGTAATATGTCCACTTTAAAGAAGAGGGGGCAAATGGTCACTTTTAGTCAAGGAAAACAAGTGTCCATTGTCCGATTTAAAACAGCAGGGGCATTATCAAGTGGATAAGTTTTCCCTGTCTCTTTAGATGTTTAGGGGCTTGGGCCCGTCTTTATAATGTCCCGGACCATGTGAATCAAGATTTGATGCAGGTTAACAGCTGTAACATTTGTGGACTAGACTAAAACTGGGTGCAGGTCCACTATTTCACATGCTCCGCTGTGTGTGACGAGCAGTAGAACTTCTTGTGTGTTATAAAGTTTGAGAGGTTGTTGAACTGGATGTCACATGGACGGCAGTACTTTACGTTACTTGCGGTAGAAATGGACCCATTCAACACTCTTTTGAAGCTTTTCGAGACTTCCTCAGTCTTTAAAGGTGGCACCAGCATTGTGCTTTCCTTACAGTCGACAGGACTTTCTGCATGGCTGTCCGGTGTAGGGGAAGCATGTTCTTTATTTCCAGAATCTTCCATCTTGTCCTCAAAGTCAGCGTTGTCCTTTAAGGATGAAGACTTATCAGGGTCATCAGTGCTAAGATGGCTTCCATCAGGCATCGGCTGGTCTTTTTCCCCCTCACAGCCCTCGTTTGGACTCTGCCTCCGTTCGCTTTGTGAGACCAGCATCCCTGTAGCATAATCGGTCACTTTGATTTCATAATAAGGCCAAATTTGCTCATCGGGTCTCATTTTCTTAGCAGGATTTGAGTAACCACCAGAGGGCTGAAACAAACTCCTCACATCATCTTTTATGGGGATTGGTTGTTCTTCATTAGAAGCTTGGTCAGAAGTTGCATTTGGATGCTCAATCTTTCCATGGGGAGCTGGGAGCTCAAAGAGGGCACTCTCTAAAAGGGCGCTAGTATTTCTAGGACCTTCCTTTTTGATGCTTTTATTCTCAGTTGAAGTGTTTTGCAAAAGAGTACCTGGGCAGAAGTTCTGTTTGTGCTTGAGATAGTCCTCAACCTTGTTGAAGCTTATCTTGCACACAACACACTCATGATAATCCATAAGTCCTTTAGATGAAACAGAAGTGTTACCAAACTGTGCCATGCATTTTTTACTGAGATCTATGGGTGCATCGCCTTCTTCCTTAGAGATTGTAATACATTTTGACACAAGAGCTGATTTTGAAACTGTCAATGAAGCCTCTGGATATTTGGGTACTAATCTCTGAATCATGTTGTATCTCTGATGGTCCCTGAAGCTATCCAGTGTGTCCTTTGACATATATGGACCTCCTATACTAGGCAAACCAAGAAATGATGGCATACCCATAGGAGGCAATTGTTCTTGTTCAGGGGTGGCCAGCTCATATGCCTTTCTTCTTTTACGGGGACGTACGGCCTTCTGATTGGCTGCTCCTTTATTGTTTGCACGTTTCACTTGAGGATCATGCCGAGTGGCACAGTAATACTGCTTGTGCACCATGTAGGTCTCATGTCGACTAAAGGTGATCTTGCAGGCGTCGCATGTTGTGTGGTTGGGGTCAGTTTCGGTGGGGGGCATTTTCTGGCTTTGTAAATCCAGCTGTGTACCATTCGGTCTCTCCTGTGCACCAGATGGAGTTGACGCTTTTTTAACTTGCACCGACAATTCATCAATCACTTTTCCACCTGCGATGGGATTTAAAGGATTAGGCTCATGCCCTTTCACTTCAGAGGGATAGCCAGCATTTAGCATAACAGCTAAACTAGCTCCGATTTTTGGGCTTACAGTGCCTGCTGGTTTATCCAGGAGTTGAGGGAAGTCATGTGGCTTGTGTGTGTTTTCCCAGCGACTGTTGCAGTAGTGCTTCTTGTGCACCAAATAATTATCAAGGTTATTGAATGTGATATTGCATTCAAAGCATGTTGCTCCTTTTGGCACAAGTGTGCTGTACATGACTGGAGGGTAAGAATTTCCCCCGTGACGTAACCGGCGGTGGACCAACTCCGACATTTTGGCCAGTATCTCAGAGGCTTGCGGGCCCACCGTAATATCCTGTGAGAACGGGACGTGTGGTATAAAAGGGGGTAAGGGAAATGCAGGAGGCAGGTGGTGTTGAATGGGTGAAGAGGCTAAACGGGGACTGGAAGGTTCTGATTTCACTCTAGAGTATGAAACACTTGCCTTGTTTCCTGAGGTTTCCTCACTCTTAGTAGATGTCTGACTATTTTCCGTGCTTTCCAGCTCTGACATTTGACTTATATCACAATGTATTGTGCTTTCGTGAAGGTCTTTCATGTTTGCATTAGCTCTGACTTGTTGAAGACCACCTGCAATGTTGCTAGGAGGGTTATCAGCTTTGTCGTCTTTGAGTTTGGTAACTGCACAGCTATGTCCATGTAGCTCCTGGTGTTTGACCAGTTCTCTGGGGGTTTGGAATGTGAAATGGCAGTGACCACATCTCAGGCCGGTTTGGGACAGATGGGAGAGAATGTGGTGCTGGAGTACCATAAGGGTTTCAGCAGTGTAGTCACAAATTGTGCATTTCAAGCTGCTTCCAGTGGTTATCTCATCTGACTTGAGACCTTGATAAACAAAAAGAAAACAAAAATGGTATTAATGAGCAACACTACAATGCAAAGTTGAGTGTAACCAAGGCATAACATTTGAAACATTTCCTTATCATCTTTATTAGGGGTGCCCAATCCTGTTCCTGGAGGACCAACATCTCGCAGATTTTATTTCCAAATGGCTCCAAATCGTTTCTAGTGAGCCTGACGACCTTGTTGAGTTTATTTAGATTTGTTTAATCAAGGTTGGAGCTAAATTCTGCACTATACTGTAATCAACTCTCTGGACCTTGGCCCACCAGGAACAAGTTTGGACAACCCTGCACTATATCCATAATTCCCTGTCCTATTCTCTACAGAACTACCAAAAACATCATAAACAATCCTAAACTACTTCAGCTGGTCTTGCAGCCTGACCATGTGACACTCCTTCACTTCATCTAAAATCATAAATCAGACCAGGGTTGTCCAATTCTGCTCCTAGCCAATGTCCTGCTGAGTTTCCAAACAGCTCCAACAAACTTGTCTGGATGTTTTTGGTGGGTCTGAAGACTGATTGCAGCTAAACTCTTTTGGAAAATGGAACTCCAAAAACAGGTCTGGACACCCCTAAAGCCCAAAGCTTCATCTATCCACGTTCAACACGTTCCATTTAATGCAATTTTAATCATAAGAAGTGTTTGTGGATTGTCCGTGCACAACAGCGCATACAAGAGATGAATGTTGAGAGTTGGTACTGCACATGTGGTGAACTTGTCCATGCATGCTCATCTGCATTTGAGTTCACTTTAAAAGCTGCGTGCATGGCTGCGAACGAGATGGAATGGAACACAGAAAGTGAAGTAGTCCTGACTAGACCAGGGGCAGGCAACACTGGTCCTGGAGTGCCACAGTCCTGCAGAGTTTAGCTCCAACCCTAATAAAACACACCTGAACAAGCTTACCAAGGTTTTTTGAATTTCTAAGGCTATGTGCAGGTGAGGTTTTTCTTCTGGGTTGAAGCTAAACTGCAGAACAGCTGCTCTGCATGGCCGATGTTGCTTGTCTCTTAACTAGACCAACCTGACCAGACAAGTTAAACAAGTGTGCCTTTCTTATTTGTGACTGGTCAAATAGTTATCCGAAAAAGAATGTCTTCTTGGTCTACTCACTGTTATGTGTAGATAAGTGCATTTCCAAGGCATGCGAGCCTGCAAAGCTCATATTGCATTGGGGGTATGTGCAATTGCGGAGCATTTGATGGCTGATATTGGCGTTTTTCTCTGCCACCATCTCAGGGTCCCTTTGTCGCCCACTGCAGTAATACATAAGGTGGGCCTGGAGGTTTCTTTCACTCCGAAACCAGATGCCACAAGCCTTGCAGGGGAAGATGTCTTCTACAAAGACAGAAATGGACACAAGCGATACATTTTATCTAAAGCTTGTGAAAAACCATTATCTAAAATTGCATTCGTTGAATACAATGGGGTCAAGAAATTCGAGACCACTCGAAAACTACTTCTATTTAACTTTTTTTGTCATTTACAAAATTAATCAGTAACCTTGAAATAATGAAGAAATAATTCTTATTTGATTTATAATGTACTTTTCTTGCTTTTTTAAGTAAAAAATCCTACTTATTTATTATTTTCACCAATTCAAAACAGAAAGCATTATTCAAAAAATATAACACATACTATAAATTAAATTCTAATAATATAAGGCTCAACAGCACATCAGTCCGGATGCTGGGATACAATATATCTGTAATTGTGAGCATGCAGCAAAGGGATGAACCAGATAACTCAACCCTATAGACCTCATCAAAGCAAATGCTCTGTTGTTTGCATCAAATTCTTGTTAACTATGATTAGAGAATGGAAGAGGGTAAATATCTAATTCTTGCAAAACAGAAGGTCAGCCTCGACCCTTGGTAATTCTCTTATCCATGGCAAACATGCACATCAGAGCTGTGATGACTCTTTGACATGGATTTCCATTTTTAAGCAAGCACATTAATCAGTCTATCCACTGTGGCAGAGGCCTGATAATGCAGCACTCACTGTTGATGATAGCGCCGGGCAGTATGGACGCCATGGCTGCTTGCTGAGGAAGGAGTTGGATGCCGTCCAGCTGTCGGGCCGGGTACATCCCTTGACCATAGGGAGTTTGGGCTGGTGTTTGAAGATGTGAGTGCAAATCCACCACACAGGCTGCAAGTTCGTCTCCTTCCATGATGTTTTTAGTTGTGGAACACCACACATGTCCTCCTGTGAGAAAAAGTTTGTATTTAATAATATTGTGTAAGGAGACACATTTACATATATCTGAATATTTGATTCAGATTGACTGGCATGTTTGCATTTGCATTGAACCCATGAAACAGACCTTGTAGTGAAATATGTTAGGATTATAAGAATTAGGCTATATATTTTGTTTGACATGAATAATAACTGGTGCTTTCTACTTGCCACAAAATTCACTCGGAAAACAATTTTCTTGATGCAAATATTTTTCTTTCTTTCCTGGCATTGTAGTATCAATACAAGACCTCACAACTTGTTTTTCAGAAACAGCAGTAGTAAGCTTCCACGTTTATCTGTTTTCAACCAAATTCACAGAAATCAGCATAGTGGAAATAGAACCATAATGCTTTTTGAATCCACATAGACTACAGCACACTGTCCTACGCACGAATGCATTGCTTTGAAGCCCCAACAAACAAGTGAGGGACAAGTGTATTACCGAAGACGCTGCCACTAAAGAGAATGGACATCTCAGATAAAAGTACAGCATTATCAAATTGAAGGGCTGCGGATGAAACATTCCACTGGAGTCTGCAGAACAAACTCATTAGCCAGTTAAAAAGAAGAGGAGTGCTTTGTGACTGAGATAACATTTATCTGTCTTAATGACGGACTTTCTGTCTGCGCGTCATCTTCCATTGAGGGGATTAAAGTTTTAAATATGACTATTTACAAAAGTCTGGAACGCAAGATAACAAGAAGAGACATGATATGCCAGCAATAAATGCTAGAATTAGGACGTGGACTAATTGGGGAGTTGGACAATGAGGATGAAGTACACTCAATGCTACCTTTCAAAGATGCGTGAGCGCTTCTCTGACGGCATGTCGAAGGAGAAAAAGTGACCTGTGATGCGCTGTCATGCCTCCCGCGGAGGAATGCTAATTGCATGTGCTTGGACTGGACTTTTTGGTATTGTGGGTCTGACATGAGAAACGGGTGTCCATTCAATAACCCAGATGTTTAAATGCATTTGTGGTTTTTGCTGCAGTACCCCAGTACAAAATGATTCATAATATCCCACTTGAAACAATAGTGTTGTTTTATTAACTGTTGTTTCTGGTATTTTGTAGATCCTGCATATTTATAGGACAAATACATTGCAGTGTGTGAATAACGTACAATGTATAGCATTTGGAAATAGCGAAATAAAAGTGTCGTTTAGCCTCTGCCCAGCCTGTTCTTGTGTCTCTGCTATTTTTGTTCTGGCAGTGAAACAGAGCAATCTGTCTGACCAGCGTTTATTTTGGCACGGTACACTGTAGTGAAGACAATGAGAGGTTTAAAGGCAATGCGTGTGCGTCTTTCTTCTCTCTCTGTTTTATCCTTGAACTAAAGCAAATATTTGGATCTGTCAATGTTTTTCTTGCTCATCAAAGCTGGAACGGAAATAAGAAAGCGAAAGAGTGTCCAACATGACTTAAAAAATAACGTTAATGCTGAAGGGAACTGCATAGCAATAGCATTTTTGGAGAAATGACTGTACAGTGCTGTATGGACGGACAACTGTGGTCAGGCAAATGTTCCTTTCAGAAATATCAAACCTTTACCACAAGGTGGCGATGTATTCAGCTTTGAAAGCAAGGTCTAAGGTTCATTCATAAAGGAAGTTAGATTGCTGCTTTGTTAAATCCTGTTTTTCTTCCTCTGTCAGTGCTGTTTCTGTTTTTATTTCAATATGCACTAACTCATATATGTAGGCTATGTGTGTGTTAAGGAGGAAATATGCTAGCTGTATTTCAGCCTGAAGAAATATCCCGAATTCAGAATAATTCAGCATAAGTAAGCAATCGCAGTCTGCTAGCACATTCAAAATGTGATTGTTTTGCATTGAATTTTTAAAAAATACACACTTTAAAAAATTGCATTTAATGCATGCTTGTATTTATCCTTCCTTTCATTTATTTATTCAGTCATACATTTATTTGACATTTTATTTAGAAATAATGCATTACATTGATCAAATGTGACAATAAAGACATTGAAAATTAAAACATATTCTATTATATTACATATTCTATATTAATTATCAAAGAAATTCTATTCCTTTGAACTAAAATAAATAAATAAATGCATAATAATAATAATAATAAATGAACAACTTACTGATCCCCAAAAACAGCTTCTATGGGTGATTTGTAGATCTGTTCTGCTCATGTTTCATATCAAACAAGAATATTAATAACTTGTTTTAAAGCAGCTTAACAGAAAATGATAGATTTAATCATGTTTTAACTAGCGTTATCAAATTATTAGATGAATCCAAAATAAAAGATTTTGTTTACATAATATATGAGTGTCTACTGTGTATATTTATCATGCGTATAAACACAAACACATGTTTATTTAAAAAAAAAATATTGATTATATATTAAACATATTTATATAGAAGACAAAATTATATAAATATATAAATGTACGAACATATATTATGTAAACAAAACCTTTTTTTTTTGTTATTCAATCAGTTGTAGATTAATAATTTAAAAGCATTATAACATTCTGCATCGCTTTTTCCATGATTCTGGGTCACTGTTAAACCCTATTTTAAAATTACAAATATGATTTTAAAATAAAAAGTACAATAAACTTTGCCTTCTCCTCTTTCTTTAAAAAGCAACAGCGTGCCCCGTGACTCATGGCAGAAAACAACCTACATAATTTGGCTTTTGTGCTAAAATTGTGCACCCAGCAACTGTGTTTAATGAGGAACTAAAGTGACATAAAAAGCCCAGCATAAGAGCATAAGTCCTTGCAAGCGCAGCAGCAGTAAGTGTGAGAGACGGCGGGGAGCTCACTTTCACTGCTCCCTTCCATAAATCACATCTCTGCCTCGCTGCATCCCAGAGTGCATCAGTCATACGGCTCCGGTCCCCCGGGGGCCGCCCTCATGGAGCTCCCGCATTCCTGGCCAGCGCCCCGGGTATCACCTCTCCACCATCTGCCCCTCACACCTGCCCCCTCATTGATCTCCTGGCCCACGCGCTACATCAAACACACACCGGAGGCTTCCTGTGAGGCACGGCCAGTCATCTGGCTGAGGAGCAGGGTGTGTGAAGTTATGCCTCTTTCTGTATATTCATGAGGCGGTGCAGTCACTGTTTATTTTCCCGCAGCACACCATACCCCCGGCTTTCAGGTTCAAATTGAGGAGCGGCGGTAGCTTGACAGGTCGGCCAAAAAAAATTAACCCGCCGTTTTCCAATTTCTAAATAAGAGCTTTGGGAAATGAATCGTCTTCCTGACAGCTAGCCTACTGGTCCGGCTAAAGCCAATACTGGCAGAAAGTGAGATTTTTCTGGCTGGGTGAACTAAGCTCCTTATGAGTGACAGGTCAAGGCCTGCGTCTGTCACGCTGTCCTTTTTCCTTTCTTTTATGTCAGTACGGCAGATTCGATATGGCATCTGAATGACCTTGAAGAGGTCAATCTTTGACCTCCAGAGTAAGCACTAATCACTTAGGGCCCTCACTTATGAAGAATGCCTTATTTTGTTTAGGGGTAAAAAGATTTTGTTGAATATGTGGTTACACTTTATTTTAAGAACCAATGATCGCTATTAACAATTAAGGGTAACATTTTATTTTGATGGTCCCTTTTGAACAGCAACTAACTCTCAATAGAATATTAGTACACTGTCTGATTCATAGTGGTAGTCTCCCGACAATAACTTTGCATGTACATGTCAACTTAACCCTAACCCTTGAAGTCAGCTAATGTACTAACACTCTAATGAAAGTTAGTAGATATATAGGTGCAATGTTACTTACAGTCAACAGATGGGACCATCAATATAAAGTGAAACCCAATTAAGTAAGACTTTTGCCTCAATAAACTCCTAATTTGTTGCTTATTGATAGTTCGTAAGGTAGTTACGTTTAGGCATGGCCATGCAGAATATGTGCTTTATAAGTGTTAAGGAACCGTCAGTATGCTATAACATACATGCTAATAAGCAATAGTTAATAGTTGCAGCTGTAAATCTCTGCATGCTTTCCTCTCAATACCAAAATTAACAGATGAACAAAAATGTGAAAGCAGCAGTAAAGAAAGCATCTTTAAGATCATGAAGATGTGGATAATGTTTGCACAAGCTCTGCAATTAGGCTCTCTGGTCAAGTCGCATCCAGTTTATTTGTATTGAGCGCTATGTTATTAAAGCAACTATTTTAACAGAATCTGTCAGTGTGTATTTTAATTACAATGTTCACAATGTTTCACATGTCTACTTTAAAAGAAAGCTCTCCGTTGTGCTTGTTTTTTTCTTGTTTCTGACATAGACAGACTGAATAGGAAAAAAACATGAACTGGAGAAGAATTTCCACGTCAAAGAAGATGGATCAGTGTTAAATTGAAGGTTTCAATCTCTCAAAACTTTGTAAATGCAGTTATGGTCAAATGTTTACATACACCTTGCAGAATCTGCAAAAGGTTTATTATTTTGCTAAATAAGATGGCTCATACAAAATGCATATTAATACAATCAAATTATTAATAATTAATACTTCAAAAAGGCAACTTTACCCCTTTTTTAAAGTTCATAACAGTACTTAAAAAAAATACATATTAAGGTACTAATATTACTTTTAGGGGTAGACAAGATAAAGAGTTGTCCCTGCCCCAGTGACAAACAGTGTATGAGGAAAAGTACTTAAGAAATACTAATTGAACTTGAAAAGGTCTATATGATCTTGGGGCTACATTCCAGGGCATTTTTAGTCTATATCTGGTTTATGTCTCTAGATATAGTTGTTCACCAAATGAAAATGATAGCACACCTCTTCTGAACAAGCCATATCTTTTATGTGTTCAGGTTTAATACTTGGGTTTGTTCAAATTGTTTAACCAGTAAGTACACTGTTCAAAAAAAAGTTGTATTTAAACAAAGACTATAGGGTAGCACTTTATTTTAGTCTCTTAGTTGCTCATTAGCATGCATATTACTAGAATATTAGCCAGTTAGTATAATTAAGCACATATTCATGCATTATTCTAGATGACCTTATTCTACATTGACCCAATAACTAAACGTAACAACTACCTTAACCATTAATAAGCAGCAAATTATTGATAGTTTTTCATATAATAGCAAATTTACAAAGTATTGAGGCTAAAATCATAGTTAATACTGAAGAAGTGTTACTATTACTAAGAAAATCCTACTTCAATCTTTTGACTTTAAATCTTCACATTTATTTCAGTGCATGATTTACCATATCTTTGCAATTATCTGTCATCTGACATTTACAAGCAATTTCAGTTGCTACAAAGTCGACCCTTCACTAAATGAATTTAGTGAGCAATGGTGATGTATTCCACTAATAAAAGCAGGAACTTTGAAGATTTTAACTGCAGCTGCACCTCTGAGAAACACTCACACACACAAACGCGCGCGTGCACACAGATGCACCCAAACAAACGTGTCTAAATATGGGACAATTTGTTTGTCGCCGCACCTCAACACCCCTATGGAAGCCCCCTGAGATTGGCATAATGAAAAGCAATGTCTCCCACTTAACACCGGGATCCAGGCGCTCTCTCTGATAGAGGCCAGGGTTGTTTATTAAATGATGGAATTTGGCTGTTTCTTCCGCAGAATGTTATCAGCTGGAGAACAATCGTGCCCATGGTCGCACCCTCACTGGCTCGCCTGACTGCTCATTAGCCACAGCATATTTAATCCAGAAGTTTCTTATCAAACGTGACACCTGCATCTCCGAATGGCACTTTCCCTGTTCATTGGCATGTATTTGGGTGAGTAGACTCCAAGGTGCTTTGTGGAGATTAAGAGAGGAAGAGAGAGAGAAAGTGAGCGAGAGATTGAATGAGCGCTTATTTTATCATTTAGCGGGTCTGGACCGTATCCAAGCAGTTTTTGTCTTGTTGTTGTAATTAGAAAGCCTTTTAAGCGATAACAGCTGCTGCTGAATATGAATATGGATAGAACCACATCAATTCTGCCTGAGATAGACCCGCTTCCCATCCTCCCCCCCCCTCGCTTACTGTTTTTCACACTGTGGTGATCTTAATAAAGACGGAGGAAAGTGTAGCTAGCCGCTCGACTCAGTTATTTTAGCATTTCTGATTGAAGTCTTTCTTGACAGTCTCTCTGTGTTACATGTGAAGCATTCAAATCATAGACTCGCTGACAGGCAGCAACTCATTTCCATATCCCGATGTGTAATTAAGCTTTGTGACAGCTCTTAAATAGCTGCACTCCACGCCGTCGGTGCTATACGTTGCCTGGCTGACGTGTCATTGAATTGAGATGCACATACACCATATGCGTGCTTGAAAAGTAGAAAATAATAACAAAACAGATCAACATGAATGGAAGTGTGAATGTGGAGCTTTTTAAACAAATATGCAAACATAAGGGTAAAAAAACATACAAATGATAACAAGATAAACAACAAAGGGAAACATAAAAGAACATAAAGGTGTAACAATAACAAAATAAGTAAATAAAAACAAAACTAAAATAGGCAAACACAAAAGCAAATCTAAAGGGAAAAGTAAACATAAATGTAAAAATCAACAAAATAGGTAAACAAATCCATGTAAAAGGGAACATAATTATGTAAATATATGCAAATATGTATATGCATTTATAAAGTGGTTAAATGAAACAGTATGTAAATAAATTCATGTAAATATCAAGGTAAACTTTAATAAGCAAATGTTTATTAATTATAAAAATAATTTAAAACTAATAAAACCACACAGATACATATTGTATAAACATACATATTTACAAATTCAAATGCGAAGAGAAGCATCAACAGAATAGAAAACGTAAATGTAAACGTTAACAAAATTAGTAACTAAGCGTAAAAGCGAAAAATCAATAAATGCATGAAGCAAAATAGGCAAACAGAGGCAAATCTAAAGGTAAATGTTACTACAACCAATAAATGTAGAAGTAAACTAATTTACTGGCAAAGGTTAAGTAAAGATTAATAAGTAAAAAGTAAACATAAGTGTAAACATAAACAAAATCGGTAAACAAGAGCAAATGTAAAGCAATTGTTTACAAAATTAGTGAAAGTACATATTGATGTAAAAGCTTAAATGTAAACATTAGCAAATAGTTAATAAATATAAATGTAAATGTAAACAAAACAGGCTAAATCTAAACATCTATATAAAGATCAACTAAATCTGGTGATGTTGCAAGCTATATTTTAGATTTAGTTTCCCCCCTCCAAATTTGTGTTAAATAAACAGCTGTGCTCTTACACTCATTCATCACCTTCTCCTTCTCAGGAATTGTTAGACACACAACAGGACATTGCCAGGCCTCACTAGGGATTATGGTCGATGACTGACATGCTATGTAAATTACTTTGTTAATTCTCCCATGCAGTAGATGGTCACTGAGCTCACTCTGGGAAGATTTCTTCCTCCAGCTGACCCTATAGAGCAGCCTATAGAGTCAGACCGCTGAGACACTTTGATCTGTGACTGAAAAACAACTGCAGCTTCTATAAAAAAACATCTCAGAAGGAAATGTTTTACTTTTATCTTGGGGTATTCAGTATTGTGGCTTGGGACCCTCTGCTTTTTTCCAGGTAATGGGATAGAGCAGGAGAGAGGGTGGGAGGGACGGAAGGAGGGAGAGATTGGGAGAAAGGGAGGAGAGATACCCCTCAAGCGAGCGCCTCAGTGGGAAGAGGATTATGTGCTTCTGCTTTTCTACCTTCTAGCAAAACTCCTGATTGGTTTCAGGAAAACTCAATTAAACTTTGTCTCTGTTGACTTCGTCTTCAGTGAGAATCAAACTCAAATTTCTCTGACATAACACTGTTACCCTGAACAGAGAGATACACGGTAGATACAAGACTGCTGCTTTAGATCCTCAAAAACAATAACATGACAGAAGAATACACCAAATATGCTTCTTACAAAAATATCCTTATGGACTTGTTTGTCTTTTTCTTTGTACCCTTTTTTTTGCCCATCATTGTGACTGTGTTGATGCAAAAAGCATACATTTTGTCAAGAAAATACATTCTAAATACATCAAATCAACCTTAAAGACAAACTGGAAAACAACTGAAGGAAAATAATAAATTAAATATGCATCCTCTGTTAAAAGGCATTTAAAAAAAAATCCAAAAGGTTTTAAAATTGTTATCATATATATATATATATTTAATTTATTAATATGTTTATTTTTAATAAATAGGCCTAGAGGAAATACTTATTTTAAAAGATAAAAATGGAATTTAAAGAATAACTTATATCTTAAACAATTCTGCTCACATCTGTCAAACTCATTTTAATTCAAATTAATTATTTAATTTAAATAATTAAAAAACACTGATTTAAATTAAGTCATTTCCACTTTCTTACATTACACAAATGTCATTCTGTTCCTCATTAAAAGCTGTTGTTGCATATATAACTAGTTAGTCCTGAAATATATTGTACAGAGTATCTTTTTAAAAAAGCACCTAAAACAGAAATGCATTGTAAATTAATTGTGCACTAATTCAATAAACATGAATAGATGTTAAATATTAAACTGTAAGGTTAACTGAATCATCATTTTAGGTGGACCAGTCATTACAAATGTTCCTCATGACTTTCTGGCTACTATCACAGGAAACTACAAGTGATAAGCCAACGACCATCACTTCCTCTTGCTGCGGTGTGCCGGGAATTTTTTCTTTCTGCTGACCCCAGATTCACCTCAACAAAGCTGCTCCTTCCCATCACAGACAACCATAAGCCTGTCAGATATCAGTCCATCAAGAAATGAGACAGAGGGGAAGAGAGAAAGACAGCCAGCATGAAATATGAAGGGATGAGAGTTGGAGGGGGGGGGATGATAAATCAAAAGATGAGGTCTACATCGTCTAATGACCAGAATAAACCTCTTTCCTGTTCAGTGGCAGAGCTCAGAGTCTCTGCAGTCCTTAAGCCGTGTCCCTCCTGATCCAGACATCCACTGCCATCAAACCAGGATTTATGACGCATCACAACTCCATGACAACATCCAGCAGCTTCATAATCTCATATTTTTTCTGCCCGTGCCTGACATTTTCAGCCTCGACATTCACTCAAGATAAGCCAAAAGCCCTCTGACAGGATAGAGAGCACATATAAAACACACGCTTAAGAATTTTACTGCCCCCTTCACGGGAACTCATCAGTTCATGAGCCGTGTAGCCGAATGCTATCGACGCAACATTTCATATCAGACATCTCAACAACCCATATGCTGTTATAGAAAACACCAGACCAGAACCACTATAGACTCTCAGGGGACTTACTCACCCAAAATAAGGGGTTTTCTAACGGTCCAACCATTGTGACGTCACAGCTGTTGTGTTTACAACCTGACAATGATTGCTGATCATTATATCATTACTACTGTAGTAAACTTTCTTGGTTGAATGAATGGTCTGTAATTGTAAGGGCATTAACTGAAATGGACAGTTCACCCAAAAATTATGTTGTTAATTCCTCGCCCTCATGACATTCCAAACCTGTAAGACCTTCGTTGATCTTCATTTCTGATCCGAGAGCTTTCTGGCTCTGCATAGACAGCAATGTAACTGACACGTTCAAGGCCCTGTCCTAACTACCTTTCCGGGCCTTGAACGTGTCAGTTACATTGCTGTCTATGCAGAGCCAGAAAGCTCTTTGATTTAATTAAAAATATATTAATGTGTGTTCTTACGAGTTTGGAACAACATGAGGGTGGGTAATTAATAACAGCTTATTTGGACAACTACTTACTCACTGAAGCTAAGCAGGGCTGAGCCTGGTCAGTACCTGGATGGGAGACCTCCTGGGAAAACTAGGTTGCTGTTGGTA
>JAUCNO010000353.1:2223321-2256700 GCA_032353835.1 Enteromius viviparus
AAGAGCCTTGGTGAGAGAGGTAAAGAAGAACCCAAAGATCTCTGTGGCTGAGCTCCAGAGATGCAGTCGGGAGATGGTAGAAAGTTGTAGAAAGTCAACCATCACTGCAGCCCTCCACCAGTCAGAGCTTTATGGCAGAGTGACCCGACGGAAACCTCTCCTCAGTGCAAGACATATCAAAGCCTGCATGGAGTTTGCTAAATAACACCAGAAGGACTCCAACATGGTGAGAAATAAGATTCTGATGAGATCAAGATTTTTCAAGATCAAGATAATTCTAAGCGGTATGTGTGGTGAAAACCAGGCACTTTTCATCACCTGTCCAATACAGTCCCTACAGTAAAGCATGGTGCTGGCAGTATCATGCGGTGGGGGTGTTTTTCGGCTGCATATCTTGGACAAAAACCTTCTCCAGAGTGCTCAGGACCTGGGCCGAAGGTTTACCTTCTAACAAGACAATCACCCTAAGCACACAGTGGCTTCACAACAACTCTGTGACTGTTCTTGACTGGCCCAGGCAGAGACCTGACTTGTAGATAGATAGACAGACAGACAGACATCTATAGATAGATAGATAGATAGATAGATAGATAGATAGATAGATAGATAGATAGATAGATAGACAGAAGGGTATTTTTTCAATAAATCGGTTGCTATAATGGTTGATGACCTGGGTTCCTCTTTCAATGCAAGTTCAGCACCTCAAATCTCTCACATCTGATTAAAAATGTATTAATTTGTGTTCTGAAGATGAATGGATTCGTATGTGTTTGGAACGACAGTGTTGAAAGTATGTCCCTTTAAGTTTTTCAGCGACAGTAACAGTGATGACTGCCTTGTCTTCCAAACATCATAACCAAACAAACACTGTGCATACTTGGTTCACCTTCCACGTGCGAACCGTGTACTCACTTACATTATGTCTGGTGTCTGTTTTTAAAGCCTCACCCTCAGAACGGGGAGTCAGAAAGAGAGAGAGGTTTGCGTGGATCTGACTGTGTGGGAATACTTCATGAAAAAGACAGAGTCTACACAGCACTCCACTCTCCTTGAGTCATTTCTTTCTCTTTCTGCCTCTCTCTCTCTCTCTGCTGAATCCTCTTTCTCCTTATCAGGCCAGCACAGGCCTCCATCGGCCTCTCCCCGCTCTGACAGGAGCAACAACAATGGGCCTGCGATACCAGTCCGCTTCACAGGGTAAACCTGCCACGGGCACAGATTACCCGTGACACACACACTCGTGCTCGCTCTCATACACTCCAAAACACAACACCGCCTTCTCCAAGGCCTCCCAACACACAAATGGACACAAAAAGCGTTCAAACGATTTCACTTCTTTCCCTAGCTCTGCTCTCAGTCGGTCTGTCCGGTCTCTATGCCTTCCTGTAATGACTCACAATTAAAGACTGAGTACAAAATAAAACATTATGTTGACCTCAATCACAATAGCACATGCACTCTTAAAAATAAAGGTGCTTTGCAATGCCACAGAATGTTTTTGTCTAAATAGTTCCATACAGAACCTTTAATATATGAAGAATCTTTAATTTGATAAAAATTTCAGTTTGATATCTGAAGAATATCTTTAATTGCTTATTCACAAAAGCTTCTTTGTGGTGAAAGAAGGTTCTTTAGAATATAAGAGATGGTTCTTTAAAGGAGCTTTGACTGCTCACTTATTCGTGGAACTTAAAATGGTTCTTGTGTGGCATCGCTGTGAAGAAACCTTTTTAGCACCTTTATTCACTCATAACAAATAGGGGAACCCACCTTGTCACTTCCTCCTGTTGCCGCCTCGATCTTCCCAGGGAAAGGTCCCCATGTGGTACCCAGCAGAAGTGCCTGACAAGAACAAATCCTTCTCTCTCCTCCTTCACCGACCGTTTTCAGCTCCCCTTAGGAGACAAAAGATTAAAGTCATGACCCAAACAGAAGCACAGCATTTCTAATTCGTTTTTGATGTTATTCTAAATAAATAAATAAAAAGTTATTACGTTTTTATCCAAGTATAACACAGTACAAACTTTTGGAATCTGACTTTTATTGTTTTTGATAAGAGCCTCTTAAGATTCTCCAAGGCTGCATTTGTTTGATAAACACAAATAAAAATATATTTTATATTTTTAAATATTATTACAATTTTTAAAAAAGGGTATTCTATATGAATATATTGTAAAATGTAATTGATTCCTATGATCAAAGCTGAATTTTCAGCATTACTCCAGTCTCTAGTGCTACATGATCCTTCAGATATCAGTGTAATGTGCTGATTTTTATTAATGTTAAACACAATTTTATATATATAGGATTCAGGATTTGAATTTAATTGAATAAGAAGTTTGACAACATTTATTTGAAATAAAAATATTTAATAAACCCATATATATATATATATATATATATATATATGTGTGTGTGTATGGGTAGTTGACATAGTGTGTCCTATGGTGTGACAGCAAAAATGTAAATAAAATAAAATTAAATAAAATACACATACTCTATTATATTGTATAAATTGTATGTGCATTTGAGTTACAGGGAAACCCACCTGGGTTGACCCGGGATTTACTGCCTTCCTCAAGGGCACAATGGTGAAAGTTCATGGGGTTTAAATCTACATCTACACAGTCACCAGCTGAGATCTTCAACCAAAACACCACAGCCCTCCGTGAGCAGACTAAGCCCTAGTGTGAGTGTGCCCCTCCATTAGCAATCATACACCCATCCATTGGACCCTCTCCCGGGTGACCCTGCCTGTCTCTTTGATTAGGCTTTCGCTCACTGCTTTGACAGGGTTTCAGATAAGGTGGATTAAGCCTCTTTCTGCTGGAAGTTTTGATGTGAACAGTGCAGAAGCGTGTTAAATTATCCAGTTTCAGGAGGAGATGCGAAATGCCGGCAGATGGATTGATAAATAAAGAGAATCTTGAGGCAGTTCTTTCAGGAGATCAGGGTTAAGCCTTTACACCCATCCCCTCTCTGGATTAATAGATGTCTTCCACCACAGAAGGGCACTAATGTGAGGCATGATTCAGAAATATTTTATATAGAAATATATATTTAGATACTTTGCACACTAGTACTTTACAGATGGTTTAATATGCTTGCACTTTGGCATAATTTAAGGACATTAAAAATGGGTAAATATGTCCTTGTAATTGGCTGTATAAAAAAATAACATATATATATATATACATAGATAAAAATGTTTTAATGTTTTAAATTACATTTACATTTTAAATGTATTTTAAAAAATGAGAGCTGCAATAAAAATGAAGATTCTTCTCAAATTTCTGTCTGCTTTATGGTCATTTTATGCATTCACTTTTACTGTATAGAAAAGAGCAGCTTGAAAATTATTTTAAATATCTTCCCTTATTTTCCACGACAGAAAGAAAGTCTGTAAAGACAACATGAAACCACCTTACACTGACATTTTAAAGGTCCTTTGTTCAAAAATCATGATTATTTTCTCACCCTGATGTGGTTCCAAATCAGAGACAAAAATAAACAGGGGCTTGTGGAAAAATGCCACCAAAATGAACAAAAACGCCCCATAAATCGAAGATAAAGGGTAAAAAAACAAACCATCCCCCGCATGATTAAGTTATATCTATTAAAGCTGACCGGATTAAAATGGAAAGCGAAAATTAATGAATTCTGTGAAGTGTCAATACACAGAATAACGTTGCAGCACAAGACCCCCTTTGCGTCGCACTTTGACGATCAGGGTAACCCTTTTTCGTCACTTTTCGATGCAAAGGGTCTTCACCTCTTCTATTCTTCACTGAAATCGATCGGTTTTACATCACAAGACTTGGAATATTAATATTTTTTTCCAATAAATTAGACGGTGGTTTGACAGATGGTAGGTTTAGGGGCAGGGTTTGGATTAAATTATACAAATTATCGTCATACTGATGTTAAGGGTTTTGTATGTAAAACAACTGAGGAGCCTTCGCGTAGAAAAGTGATGAAAAAGGGGTACCCTGATCGTCAAAATGTGATGCAAAGGGGGTCTTCCCCAAGCATCAAAATGTGACGACATGGGAGTGAGAATGCGTTAAACATTTAGATCGGTGCGCATTGCATTTACACATGATTTATTTTATTTCATTTTAAAGTGTTGTGTATTGACAGGGCCAAATATTGCTCCTTAATTGAAAAGTTAATTTCTGACTCCAAATCCAAGTGACATTTATACTTTGTGTACCATGAAAGAAGAAATTTGAATGATGGTAACCAAACAATTGGGCTCACATTTAATTCCACATTTAATTAATTGTTAATTAAAAACAATTGGAACCAAAACTGTTAATAAAATATCAATTTTTAGGATCCACAGAAGTCATACGATTTGAGACCACATGAGGGTGAGCAAATTATGACTGCATTTTCTTTTATGAGACTCATTTTTAATCATCGGGAATGAAAAATGGTCATTATTCTATAAGGCCTGATGGATGGGAGGGTGAAGTATTATCATTTTGATTTTACCCAAAAAGTAAAGTTGTTTAGAGGCGGAGTAAGTTATTGCATTCTGACTATGTGTTTTTCAAATCTCTGACTTAAATTGCACGGATCATTCACAATGACAACAGCAATGTGCAGAAAAGGGTTCATTTTGATTTAAAACTAAGAACAGACTTAATTTACAATTCAATCAATGTTCAAGAAAAGTCATGTTAAAGGCTATTTCAACATCACACTGTGGAAAGACTTTTTCTTTCCAAATATTTTTTTTGTGCCGTTCCACTTCAATGCATCAAATGAACATTAGGACACTTGCAATGAACTACACTTCATCTTAAAAACGTAGTCACACTCCAGAGCACTTCTGAACACAGGAGCACTAAAATAAACAAAAGTCATTATCAGAAAAATGACTAAGGGAACGGCTCCACTGTTCTTCTACGTCAGAGCCAAAGTGAAGTAATCAAAAGCAGCGTCTGCCACAGAGAAACCAGCCTTTTCTCCACCTCTCTCCTTCCACACTGTCCCTCTCTTCCATCTCTCTCTCTCTCTCAGTGGTCTAATCTGTGAGGGACTTAAAGGGACCTTATCTCCAGGCTCTCCTGCTTCATTTCATGCTTGATTTACTTTAATTTGTCTGATAGGGCAGCAGGATTTGGAGACGGCCCATCTTTGGCTTGGGTGACGAGTGAAAAAAAAAAAGCCACTCTGATATTTCTCTGGCACATTGTCGCGGGTTTTTGACTTCTCTCCTCTCTCTCTGTCGCGAGTTCCTGGAGAGAGAGACGGGAGAAGGGCGAGAGAGAATGAGAGAGATCTCAGCACGGTGCAGCAGGCTGTTTGAGTGTGCTCGGAGTCGAGCAGCCAGAGAAGAAAGGGATTGTGGGAGTGTGGCGTGATTGTGTGATGTAGTCTTTCGTGGGCTGAGATGTCAGAGGCAGAGTGCACTGCGTGGATGAGTGGGGTTCAAATGCACCGACTGCCCCGGACACACAACACACACGTGTTACTCTCAATGTTATTGAGAAGTATGCTTCTTCACTGTTTGCGATGTAATGAGTGTCGTTTATGAAACCCGAGCAGAACAAACATTTGTGTAGGTTTTGGTATAAATGATTTGGTATAAACACACCTGTGTGTTTGTGTGTGT
This sequence comes from Enteromius viviparus, assembly GCA_032353835.1. Lineage (NCBI taxonomy): Eukaryota > Metazoa > Chordata > Actinopteri > Cypriniformes > Cyprinidae > Enteromius > Enteromius viviparus. Next base: position 2,228,945 of record JAUCNO010000353.1, read on the forward strand.
GTGTGATAAAAGTGTTGTTTAAAATGTGTTAATTTAGTGTCAATAACCTTATATAGATAAATTGTAGCCTTTTGTGCTGTGTAATCCTTATAATGTGAACAATATAAAAGTAAATGCGTAAATGTGCATGTAAACATAACAATAATTTGGGTGGGGTGAAAGTTTAAGATTTAAATTATTTTAAGGTAAAACATTTTTTGAAGGGAACGATATGGGCAATATACAACACATTTATATAGGCTATATATTGATTCATCCATATTATTTAACCAATAGATAAAAGTAAATGGATAAATGACAACATAGCTGTAAATTCAACAATAAATGTAGTTAATATGTAAATAACAGTGAAAATTCTGCAATGTTTTGTACCAAAAGTGCATTTAAGATCTCTCCAATATTACAAAATGTGTAATCATTGGTTATGAATGTAGCCAATCAGACTAGAACATAATAAAAATAAATAAATAAAACAAATGTACAACACATCTTTTGGGAAAATTTATTAAAATGTTGTATTAAGCTCATATTGCTTACACTACTGAATTTTTTTTTTCGTTTAAACAATAGATAAACATGTAAACAGATAAATGTGGCTAACTGTAAATCAATAATTAATAATTAAATAATAACTAATGAAATAATTATAATGAACGACATGTGCATTTGAGATCTCGCAAATATGTGCATCAATATCAGACATACTTCGGCCAAACATCCATTCACTCATCACATTAAACCCCATTCAAAAGTATCTATCTATCTTTTTTCCCCGTCGAGCCCCTTTAAAAGAGAGGCGCAGAGTTTCGACTTCCTCTCGCGCGCGTTTCGGGTTAAAGCGATTTACTCTCCCTGCTCTTTTTTCAGATGGAATAAAACTGAGGAATAAATTCATCTCCCGGCGGTGAAGGGCAGATGGCTTTACACTGACAGTCTCTGTATTTGAAACTCGCGAAATCCACCTCCTCCCCTCGCAAAAACCAGCACCAAACCAGAGAGCATTGAAATTCCCCTCGCGGCGCTGCGCGGGATTTGCTAAACGGCGGGGTGTGTGTGCGCGCGGCTGATAAACGGAGTGATGATCCAGCAACACGTCTTTATCCTCGCGCTCCGCTTTAATTAACGCCGGCTTGTTTGTTGAAAAGATGATTAATATGCCAGTGAAAATGGCCTAATTGAATACCGCAACAAACCACACAATCAGGGAGGAACACGCTGTTTTGTTTTGTGTAGATTAGCCCTTTTATCAATGTCATTATTTATATTATTATTATTATTACGTGGTTTTTTAATTCGGCTGACAGCCCCCCTCCTCCACAGACCTTCTGCAGGCGTAAGAGGGGCATGAGTATAGTCCCGGCAGTGAATGAGACACATTGTGTCTGTCTGAGGAGGGTCAAGAGGAGCACACAAACTTTTGTCACACAGTCACGAATACTGGCTCAGGACGGGTTGCTCAATGCTCAATGCTGTCTTACAGGCAGGAACTTTACAGAAAGGTCACGTGTAACTTTTAAATGAGTTATTTCAGTTTGTCTGTTTTTAGGTTAGGCTACCTGAGAAAATTCAGGGGGGAAAAAACGAGCAAGGTTTTTTTTTTTTTTGTATAAAACAATAACAAAACTATGATGGCCAAGAGAGCTCAACGCGCTGCAAACTTCAGAAAAAAAACACATGCAAACAGAAAAAAACACATGCAAACAGAAAAAAAATGACAACACATTAAGAAAACATTCATTAGTTTGACAACGCAAGCGCTGCAAACACAGAAACGCACTGCAAATAGCACGGACCACAATGGAAATGTTTCAGGGGGACCTCAAAAAGTGACGAACCCCTCTGAGAGTAACTCTAGCTAACATAGCATTAAAATAATGTTTCACAGTTTAGTGTGTGATTCATCAGATTAGTCTAAAAATACCCAAAAGACTGTATGTTCAGGTTGTTAAAATAAACACAAAAAACTCACCTTTTTGTTCAGCGACAACATCTCTGCTCTGACCAAAAGCCACGGAACAAATAATCAGGTCCCAGTTCGTCACTTTTTGAGGTCCCCCTGAGACATTTTCTTTGTGATCCATGCTGTTTGCAGCGCCTCTCTGTGTTTGGTTGCGTTGTCAGAATTTGCAGTTTGCATGTGTTTTTTTCTGTTTGCATGTGTTTTCTTAAGTTTGCAGTGCGTTGAGCTCTTTTGGCCACCATACAAAACAGAAGTAGCAACTTATCCTACGAGTAAGCCAATATGACAAAATTAATATCAGTCGGATTTCAGCCAAACAGCCATCTTTCATCATTTTAAACCTCATTTTAAAATGTTGCCACAACTGTGAGAATGAACCCATTCATAGTATAACAATTTATTAATGCAGTTCTGCTTGCATTTCATGAATGTGGCCTAAAAGACTAAAACATAATGATAATAACAAGGACAATCCAAACAGAAGTAGCAATTGATCTTAAACTGATAAACATATAAAAAAAAAAAAAAAAGATTGTAGGGCAGGGCTTCATTCTAAACGGATGGAAGCAGATCTCCGATTGAAGGAGAGGCGGGTTTAAAATTGAATACAAGTAACATTTGGTAACACTTTATTGTAATGTACATTTGTTCCAAATACACTGAAAAAAAAAAGTAGTTGACACCCCGCCGTTTGATTTGTTCTCAAACCTTTTATAAGTCAAATTAACTTATATAGTTAATGTTAATGATTAAGGTAACATAATATATTGAGTATATTGATATTTAAGCTAAACCAATTTTTTTAAGTTGCTATATATACTTATAATATATAGTTTGTTTTGTATGAGCTCATGCTTGAGAATATCTTCCGAACCGATCTGAAAACAAGGAGGCCAGTGAGATAATGAACTCCCTCAGTCTGATTCGGTTCATTTCCCATGATGCTCTGTCTGAATGTCAAAAGTCTGGAATCGGTCTCTCTCTCTCGGTCGGAAGTGAGCGCAGTGGTCAGCCGCTCTCGGCTCTGGTTTACATGTCCTCCGCTGCATTCCTGCTCCCTGTGTGAAAAGGCTTTAGGGGGCTCAATCAGTGGGACTTTGATGTCGACTGCAGCTGTAATGATTTCATATTGTTCCAGGGATTTCTCTAATCCACTACACTTTCATTAAAATCCCTCGCTCCATCCTGCCTTCTTCTGAGAGTCCTCGGACAGAATCGGCTCCTCGTGTACATCTCTCACTCTATTTTTATTTTTTTTTTGACAATCATTCCCGTTTCCGCTGCAATATTCATAGGGAAGTTATAACTGCAGATGCTAATTCAATTTAAGATGTTGGAAGTAGTTCCAGGCAATGCTTTAATTCGTAAATGATGAGGTCCAGGAACATGGACCATTGACGGATCAGGCAGGTTATGAGAGTCACGGAATAAACAAAAAAGATTGTGGTGTGACACAAGGACACTACCTCACTCACTAAAATTGACAAAATAACTTTCAAGATCAATCATGCTAGCTGTGCTGATGGGAACACAAATGGCAGTATAACTACATTTAGCATATTCCTTTTTCCGTTTGTGAAATGCGCAAGATTTCTCTAGTGTGCATGCACCCTTTGTTTTGTTGTGTCACGACACTTGCTCGAGTATGACGTGTGTTAAAAACACGTTCAGAGATTGCATTCAAATAACTAGCATATCTGCCTCCTCTTTTCAATGATTATAAATGATTATAAATGTGCATTGCTACTTTATGTTTTACATTTTTACAGTGATGCTGCTGTTAATAACAAATATTATTACACTTTATTTCCGATGAAACATACACTACTATTCAAAAATTCAATTCAAAATACATTTGTTCAGCAAGGATACATTAAATTGATCAAAAGTGATGTGAAAGATTTCCATTTCAAATAAACGCTGTTCTTTTGAATTTTTTTTATATTCATCAAAGAACTGCATTAAATATGAAGCAGCACTGATATTTCTTGAGCAGCAAATCGGCATATTAGAATAATTTCTAAAGGATAATGTGACACTAAAAACTGGAGTAATGATGCTGAAAAATTTGCTTTTAACACAGATAGTAATTACATTTATATATAAATATATATTACAAAATAAATCAGGTTTTTTTACTATATTTTTTTGCAGCCTTGGTGATCATAAGAGTTTTTTAATGGAAGTTTACAGTGAGCACTTTTACGAAACATCCACAAAATAGTTGTCAGATCCCAGATATGACCAAAAAACCCACCAATTCCAGATATTCTGTGTCTATTGTCTTGGCATAGTGAGACTCGAAGTGTTCAGAGAAGACAAAAACATTGTTTCCTGATCAGATAAGAGAACACTGTGCCTCATTATTGTTCGAATGAGTCTGTAACCGAACTAATCATGTTTATTCAGATGACTGGAGGGTGAGAAAGAGAAATCCAGAGATAGAGAGCGCAACAAAGAGCGTGAATATCAGTGTGCTGTGATATCTAATTCCATCAAGAGCTGATTACAAAGACCCGTGATCAGATATAAAGATAGGAGACAAGTCAGCTTGGTTTGGCACTAGTGACCGTATTGTGTAAATCTAGTGTGAAACGCAAGATAAAGCGCCTCCCAAAATGCCATTATTACGTTATCAGATTTCATGCTTTTAAAGAGGACAAGGCTTATTACAGTACATCATCAAGCTGCACCTTTCAGTCTCACTTTACTTACACTGTACAGTTCTTCTATGTTGCATTGTTGCGTTTATCTATATTGCATTGTATTACAACTATATTTAGATTTTCAACATGTAAATTTAAAACTGCATATCAACTATTTCTTATTAGAGTATTAGTAGACTTGGTCCCACTTTATATTAAGTGTCCATAATACCTACATACTTACATAGTAACTAGATGTGTACATAGTACTGTATATAACCACAGTGTAATACACATTGATACATAGTATCTACAGCTCTAAATGTCTAAAACCATAAGTAACAATGCTTTTCGGTAATGGAAGTACAAAAGTGTAACAGGACTAACAGCACTTTTTCGTAAATATAGTGTTACTTTATATTAAGTAAACAAATCCTTTGACTTACAGTCTAATTAATTATTCTGATGTTACACAGCAGTGACAAGTAACTTAGGCTTTACATTTAAATTGTGGTTGGTGTCCAGAATGTTACACTTTCTATTAATGGAACAGTTATCAAACTGTTCCAAATACTGTCTGTTACACAAGTGGAAAAAGGTGTTGTTACCAATGTCCTGTTACACATTTGTGAGGGTTGTTACATGCGTGTGTTACAGAAATGTCACAGCTGTAGATACTGCACTTACACTGTGGTTACATACTACGTACACATTTAGTTACTGTAAGTACACAGGGACACAATATAAAGTGGGAACTCGTAGGGGGTTACGCATTATAAATAATGCAAGAAACTTAATCAGATTATTTATTTAAGTAACCAGTAAAGAACCACATTAATTTTACATTTACAATGAAATATCTGACTATTTTTTTTATATATAATGCAAGTACTTTGTTTAACGCAAAAGTAACGGAAGGCATTACTTTCATTAAAAAGTATCAAAATAACACAATTAGTTACTTTTTACGAACTAGCGCAATATTGTGATGCAATATTCATTTTGTAGTTAGAATAACGTCTAAAGTGGACTATTGAAATAAAGTGTTACCAATGTAAGATATGCATTGTCTTAGGCTGTCTTACTTGGGCCGTCCCACTCCTCTGCTGTCAATGGGCTTGGTTGGACTCTCTCTTCTTGTCCGTCACTGTCTTGTTGCTCCACCCTTAGACTTCGACCCATTTCACCTGTGTGAAGACATCAAAGCTTAATGGTTTTTACAGTACAATAAGGGCTAAACTGTGGCACAGTCAGTAAACCGAACCGCGTCAGTGGCAGCAGCAGCATCTGTTCATGTTCTTTCATTTAAAACCCTTATTCCTTGTAATTCCAATGTGCAGTTTCTCATTTTGGATTCTTTCAAGTGTCTGCTGTGGGATTTTATGCTCATTTCTTTGGAGAGAATGGAAAAGAGACAGAGAGCAAGTCCCTGGACCCACCTTGATCACAGACCGGCTGCCTGCGTTAAGCCCTGTGACGAAACTTATTGGAAATGTTTAATTACAGTGTTGGGAAAGAAATTAAGCTACAAGATGATTCCTTAATTAAGCTGTGATTAAGGATTTTCTGCCTTTGGCTCTGACACCATGGGCAAAGTACTATTTAACACCGTCACAGGCAAGAGAAGTTAACTCCAAGAACAGGCCTATTTACCTCAGATCCTCACACAACTTCACACACACACAAGGAATCAGTCCATGTTCTCTGCAGACAGGAAATTCCTTTCTAGCGACTAGAATGGATAAAACCGTATGATCTTAAAACTTGAGCTGAATTAAAAAAAACAGGGACACAACCATGTATTAAACCTTCTTGAAGGGACAAGACAGCAAAAATACCACTTAAAAACTGGTCCATGTTCAAACCAGAGGGTTACATGTGTTTCGAGGAAGAATTTCGAGGAAACAAAAAGAACAATATATTGAAATCTATCGACTATAATTGCTATATAACTTTGAGAAATTGACTAATTTACTAATTCCAAATAACAAAATTGTACTTTAAGTAATCCATTACATTAAACATTTGAGGTAATATAATCAGACTGTTTTTGGAATACTTTTAGATTACTTTTGACCTAACTTGTTTATCACATTGATTTAAATAGGATAATCCTCTTCAGTATACATTTGTGTCCTTGCAGAATGTGCAAAATGCTAATAATTGAAACAAAATAAGAGTTATTTTTAGTACTGTCCTGTATAAGCTATTTCACATAACATATGTTTACATATACTGAACAAAGACAAAATAACAGCTGAAACCAATGACATTCAAAAGTTTACATACCCTTGAACCTAATGGTACTTGTAATTTCATGAACGATCCACAACTGTTTTTATACTTTGCAATAGTTGTTCATGAGTCACTTGTTGGTCAAAAAGGGACTATGATTTTGAGATTCATCTTTTAAAACTGAGGGCAAATGAAAGACTCACAAGACACACAGCTATTACAAATGGTGAAAACATTTATTCATGCTCAAGAATGCAACACAAGCATTAAAAGCTTTGGGGGATGAAAACTTTTGAACAGGATGATGATGATGATGTTAACGTTTGTATTTTGTCATTTAGCACTGGACATCTTGAAGCTACAAAAAAACTACACGTTTCCCAAAAGACAAAATAAGGTCAATTAACCATAATCAACCAGTTTATGATGTTTACATCCCCCAGCTCTTAATGCATTGTGCTTGACAGTGCTAAACAAAAAAATAACATTTTATAAAAAGTTACATATTTTATGATACCTCTTATTTTGTGAAATATTTTGCACATTCAGCAAAGGAGTATGCAAACTTATGAGCACAACTGTATTCAAATATTATATATCAAATAATTAAATACTATTGTGCGGAGAATGTGCAATCATGTTGTAACATTCCGTCTCTGTCTGTGTGATTTTGGTTTTGCCTGTTTAATCGTGTCACCTGTCGTTTTTACACCTGCTGTCATTTTATTTATTATTTCTTCCCTTTAAATACCGATGTCTTTTTGTTCTAGTTAGGTCTTGTTAACGTCTGTAAGTGTTCCTCATGTGTGTTTTGTTATGCTGCCTCGTCAGCTCTTTTTGTATTTAGCCCTGGTCCGTGTTATTAAAAGTATTTTTTTGCAATTCTTGGAGTCCCTTGATCTCTCTGCCTTACTGAGAGGCGCACGCACAACCACACTGTGGAGCATACGTGACACAAGTAATCAATAAAAAAAGTAACTACAGTCTGATTAAATTTAATGTGATTTAATTACATGTAGGCCTACTTAATTGTGGAATCAGTGGAATCGGTTACTACTCAGCTGTCGGTGAGCAGGTGCTAAGGTTTTCTCAAAGAACCATATCAGGAAAAATTACATATTTACAGATCCATCTAGTTGTTCTAGACTAATTCATCAGCTTTACTGCCACTACTAATGTAATTATAAATATTAAATCATAACTTTATCTATTCTGTTATTTTTGACCTTTCCATTATACAGTTTGCAGATTAACTAGTGCATTATATGACTTACAAACCTCAACTGGAAAACTGACGTTCTAACATATTTATTTATTCATGGCTGAGTAATTAATAAGCAATCCTACAGTCCTGAGAGTGGCTCGAAATGACCCCGCTGAGGAAATCATAAACAGTAAATCATAACTCATTTTCATCAAGTATAGGTGTCATGATCTATACTTTTATTCTTGACATTTCCATTATACGGTTCAGAGATTCAAAAAGCAATTATGTGATGAAGTGAGGGAGGAGAGAAAAAAAATCAAGAAAAACAATAAATATTCAAAAATGCTTTTCGCCACTGCCCTTCAAAACTTAATAGGTCAAAACATGAAAAAGAATCGCCCCTCTTGCTGCTCAACAAGAACAAAAGCGAACTGGCACACATCGTTCCGCCAATTGGGAACAAAAAACGCGAGTGATTGTTCTTTTGAAGATTGCACCCTCGCAGGCAAAGTTTATGCGCTTCACTTTTGCCGTCGCAAACTTTTGGACGTCGGGGATACCGAAACAGGCATTTCAAAGAGAAGATTCATCGTTTACAAATAGAAAAGCATAACGTCAGGATGCGGAGTGAATTTTAAATGGCTGGGGGGGGTCTCTGAATTATCCCGTTGTGACGGTGAGGTGTGGCCGGCAGAAACGCCTGTAATTGAATTTCAGTTCAAAGAGCTGATGCTATTAGCCTGAGTTTGATGGTGGAGGCCTGCAGCAAATACCAGCAACTCTGTTGTTATTTACTATGACCAATAACCCTGTTAGTAACATATACAGTAGGTCTTCCCTCAAAATGCCATATTTCTTCAATCTTCTCTTTCATATTCAAATTCAATTTCAGCACAAAACCAAACACTGCTTTGAGCGAAAGGCTCTGCGGTGGGAAGGTGGGGAAAGATTGTGGGCTCCAGAAAAGGTCTGATATTTCAAGCATTTATAGAGCATTGTGAAATACAATAGAAAATACACAACCTTCGATAGGATTGCAGTACAGAAGTGTTTGTTTGGGTACTGAAACAAGTCTATATGTGATTAAAATATATAGGGAACCCGATTCACTATTAACAAGTTGTTTATTAACATGCATATTACTAGCATATATCGCTTGTTTATAAGTAGGCTACATAGAAAATGAATAGTTCCGGTCCTTGATTCTGATTGGTCTGGTCTGGTTCGAAAGCTGTTGTAAAATACTCTACAAACATATTTGTTTATGTCTGTGTGTTGCTCGGCAACCACTGTGTTGCAACCACAACTGCTTTCGAGAGACTAAATTTTTTGGCGGAAGAATAATGTATTTATTTACATCATTACACTTTATTTACTCAGTTTTATTTTGTGAAGGCTCTGAGGCCATATTGCTTTATTTTATAAAACACATATTAATCCAGATCTTTTAACCTGATGAGTTAACTGAGGCAAAACCCTGAGTTAATAAAAAGATGTGTTTCCTAATCTAAAGTTACCGTGATTTCTAACTGATCTTTAACAAGATACATTTTCTAAGATAATCTTTGAGCTCACCATTACTCAAGTGATCTCCATCTTTATAGACAGCGTTCTCTGGGTCAGAGTAGTAAAGCAGGTCATCCTCCACAGACCCATCTTCTTCTTTCAAGATCTCTTTCTTCTCCGTCTCTTTGGAGTCCATCTCAAGCCCATTTTCAAACACCCCTGTCAAATAACGGAGAAACAAGCACACAGCATTAGCACTTCAGAAGATTCAGAAGTAAATTCATCTTTGTCTTCACTCTTGTGAAAAAGAAGGACACTTTCATACCCTTTTAAAAAGAGTACTGTATCAAAACAATACACTTAAATGTGTACTAAATGTATTGGTTTAAACACTTAAGTGCATAACATTTATTTATATAACATTTAAAGCATACATTTAAATTAAATATTAATATATATTACATAAATATTAATGCATATATTCAAGTTTCTGACCCACTTAAGTAAGACATTTGATAATTACTTCTATTGAAGTAAGAGCACTTAAGTAGCATTTTAATGCATTAGAATCATATTATCTGCAAACAGAGATAATATAAGAGATTTGAAGTGCACATTTAATACAAGTGCATTCTTTTTTACAAGGGCATTGTTGAGGCAGGTAATCGGGCAGCTATATAAAATATTAAAACTGACAAGATTTTATCATTATTGAAAGATGTGACATAAGAAAACGTGCAAGGGTGATTTGGGGAATGCTTATATATGGCACAAATGAAAGTAAGGCTGATGTTTAAAAAAGTAAAAGCACATCAACAAGCCATGTAACATCTTGTCCGTCAAAGAAGTTATATTTCGCCATGCACCCCGCAAACTACAACAGTATACAGTGTCTGTGCCTTTCATAGCTATAAATGAACTCAAATGCAAAGTGTTCAAGCAAAGCCAACACAGGAACAGATCCAAAGCCTAAGGTAACGTCTGCTCCGAGATAACTTGTTCACGCAAGCAGCAGCACTGAAGGTAGACATAGCACACTTTCTTATTAATTTGCCTTATCAGTGGGTACAATGTTGATTTTTCATTTGCTTGCCATGCCTTTGGGTGGTACACCCGCGCAATCACAAAGTTCATTTTTCTCTGTTTGATTAATTTCTTTCCTCTGTCAAAAAAAGAGACATTGGCTGCATTCTATCAAGAGAGTCCTTTTCCTTTCCAGCTGTACATGTACTTTGATATTTGCATATTAATGTTTTTTTCTTCAGGGGGCATGGAGGAATAGCACCCACCTGAACGAAATTAAACAGACGTGTTTCACCTTTGATATTAAAAATATTCAACTTTTTATGTTTACAGGGCTGAAAACTGTAAGGATGGATGCAGTGCAGAACCGTCTCCAAAAGTGAACCAAATCTGACAAAACCTTTCTATGGAGATCAATTAATAAATCAAACATGTGGGTTTTAACGCTACAGATAGCTAAAAAGTCTTGATTTGGATGAGGTATGATGTGTGTTGGTGTGATCTGGGTGAGTGAACTCTTTCTTTTCATTAGCTTTATGAATGGGCTCTTTGTAGGAGGGCAGCGGTGACCGTGTGCTTGAAAGGAATGGAGACACAGACGCAGTGAGAGCAAGGTCAGAGTTTGATCCACATTTGATCTTGTAGCAAAAACAGAAATGTCCAGACCACAGCTGATGACAATGTTACTCCTCCACAGCTCAGCAGACTTAATATAAATTTTGGTATAAACACATTTCATTCCTAGCACAAATGATTGTAGATGGCAGCTCAGATTATTTAGTCTTGGAACAACTTCAGAGAAATGAAATGTTTGAGTTCATATTGAAATCCTTTGATTGCTGACTTAGGTATCTTGGCAAATCTTTAGCAGAGCTCTACGATAAATGCCAGATACTAAATGCACTGTTAACCCTTTGTTGTTACTGTAATATGCAGTGCATCATGGGTAGCTTCAATGACCTTGCTTAAAAATTACAGAATCTTTTCATTAATTGATCACTTCAACTTCTGTAAAGAGTATGCTACTTTAATTGTAAAACTCATAACAGCTACGTTTTAATTTTTAACAAATGATTAGGGTTTTACTATTATTAAATTATTATTGTCTGACAATCAGATTTTTTCTACTTCAAAATGTCTTGCTTAATTCAGTGTTTTTTCTTTGATTTGACTGGATATTCAGTCCCCCCACCCACAATCCCTGCCGGACATGGGACTCGAACCTGCGACCTTTGTGCTACAAGTCCAACTCCTTATCCATTAATAGACACTAAAGACATCAAACTATTTATCGCAATCCAAAATAAAAGTTTTCATTTAAAATGTTTAAAATCTTCATACTCTCATGATTTGATTTTTATTATAATCCATGACAATCTTTTTCTAAATTTAGAGATTGAAGATGCTAATTAAGTTTATCTTGCAACAATTCAAGCAGGAAATTCAACAAATAATCATGTTGAGCAGGACTTTGATCCTTTAAGAATGAACTGGATGGTCAAAACAGGCTTTAAAAGAGGAGCTGAAAAAAGAGGGCTGGATGACATCAGCGAAAAAGATGGGCAGTCTGGAGGATTTTTTTATTTTTTAAATAACATGTACAAAAAATATGACTATAAAGTAAACGCAGACAGTAAATAAAGTAATTTACATGTTGACAAAAAGGTCACTAAGTAAGCTCAGACATCGTTTGCAAACAGTGTCTAACCTGTTTCCAGTAGAACACACTCCAGCAAGCCGCAAACACTCCTCTAAAACACACACACACAAAGCAGAAAACACACAAAGTAAAATATGCACGTATGCGGGCATGATCTGAGTGACTGCTAATTTCATGCTTGGATTTGCTGCTCGCCTGCGATGTTGGAGGCGTGTGTTTGCATGGTGATAGCGGCCCGGCTCGGTATCAGCTGGCTTCAGTGTAGAGCCATGCTGCCCCGTCGCACACCACAGCCAAAGCAGGACGCTCTCCAGCGCTCTAATTACACCTGAGCTAATTCAATCTGACAGCACAGAGCTGCATGGAAATCAGCCTTCTTTTCCCTGCCATTCCAGCCTGCTCCTTCTATTCTGCTCTTTTACAGTAGAGTTTGTACATTTGACCAAAGACTGATGAGCAGGAAGGGCATCCTACCAATTATTTTTGAAATGTAGAATGCATACAGTGCACAAGATGCAAATGTTCTTTGTTCGTTTGAGAAAATATGCAGTATACAGAATATGGCAGAGAATATTATATCCCACGATGTAATGTGATCAACTTTACCATGCATTACCAGTTTGATGGATAAATATTATATCGACTTTTCTAAATTTGAACACTTTTTGGACTATTACTTGATTGGATTGCAAAAAGTAAAAATGATCTACAAGCAAAATAAAATAAAAAAAAATTAGAGTTAGAACGTATCCAAAACTCAATATGCCCCAATATGCCTGTGTTGGTCTTATGTACACGAGTAAGCGTGCTGTTTGCACTAATATCAAGATGACTGCAGATAGGACATTGATTTCATACAACAGTTCAATTAGAAAATATTGTCAGTTAATTTTTAGATGCAATACTGTCATAATTGTCTGTTTTTTTCATGATTTTTTAACAAATCAGTGATTCAAAAATTAATTCTTAAAGACAGCTACTTGTTTTGTTCTTGAATGAATCTGCACATTTGAATGTATTAATAATTCAATGATCCATTAATAGAGAGTCACTTGCTTCATTTCTAAATTAATCCATGTTTTTGAATGAATAAATGATCTATTCATAAAGACTCATAAGACAATTCATATAGTGACTTGCTTCATTTCTGAATGAATCTGTGTTCTTGAACAAATTAGTGATTGAATAATCTATTCAAAACGACAGTCACTTGCATTACTCCTGAATTAATTGGCATGTTTTTAATTAATCAGTGATTCAGAGACTCAGTTATGAAGACAGTCACTTGCTTTGTTCCTGAAAGAATCTACTTTTTTGAGTGAATCAACGAATCAATGATCTATTCATATACAGTCACTTGAACAAATCAGTGATTCAAGAATTTACTTACTGTATATTCAATGATCTATTGTTCCTGAATGAATCTATGTTTTTAAATGAATTAGTGATTCAATGATCCATTCATAAAGATAGTCACTTGCTTTGTTTCTGAAGGAATCTGTGTTTAGATTGAAACAATGATTCAATGATCTACGCCAACCTGACAACATTGTGATTAACCAATCAGATTTTAAGTGAAGTGACTTGTGCTCAGGTATGGTGACCCATTCTTGGAATTTGTGATCTGCATTTAACCCATCCAAGTGCACACACACATCGTGAACACACACCGGCAGCGGCACCCAATGCTGTGGCGCCCAGGGAGTAGTTGGGGGATAGGTGCCTTGCTCAAGGGTCTCACCTCAGTTGTTGTATTGAAGATAAAATGAGTGCTGGTTATTCACTCCCAACCCCTACAATCCCTGCCGGACATGGGACTCCAACTCCCTATCTATTAGGCCACAACTGCCCCTAAAAACCAGTTTTTGTGAGGTTTTGGCTTACAGTCAATGATTGGTGCTTGTACATCAGTGTCAGTCATCCATCAATCATGTATGCACGACAGATGTATCATATAGAGCATGGATGCTTGATTAGATTCCCGAACAGAATAATTTTTCTTCCTGTTTCTCTGTGTGAATGTCAGATTTGGATTCTTCCTTCTAAACCTCGGAACAACATCAAACAAACAGCTGTAGCAGTCTGGCAGTGTAGCACATGCCAGATCACTGCAGTGCCATAACATCTTAGTCATTCTGCTGGGCTCTACCCAGGAGAAGATGGGCCAGAGAGATCAGAGAGAACAGGAGAAGGGGACAGGGAGGCTTTAGGAGAGGTGTGGGCCAAGAATGTCTGCTAAAGTGTCTCAGGGCATACAGTATATAAGAATATCTACTGCACCTTCAGGCCATGTTTAATTTGACATGAATAATTAACATTAGGCTGAGAGGGATAAAAGCAAAGCATGTGCAATATATTGTACACTCTCAGACATAAAGGTCCTACAGCAATCAGTCGAGCAGTGTCTTTTCAAAGGGTACAACTTTTTAATTAAAGGGCCAATATTGGTGATTTAGAGGTCAATAATAGTACATGAGATCGGTGCCAATAATGTACAAACGTGTACTTTTTGAAAAGATAAATTCCTGTAAAAAAAACAAAAAAAACTTAAACTGACATTCCCAGAATGTCACCATGATTGTGTTTAGTGTTTGTGTTTAGTGTTTGTGTTAATGTCACTTCTATATATATGTTCATATTTAAAAGCTGCTTTTGAATTTTGGTTCATCATGTGACTTTCATATCACCATCTGCATTTGGTGCTTATTAATGAATTACCAAGGTACAATATAGATTTCTTAAGTTGGTATAAGTGTACGAACATTTTTTCAGTTAATGAAATTACGGTATTTAATTGTAAATTTTACTTAAAACGTAAAACCTAAAATGTTGTTACTGTATTTTTTAAGTCCGAATTCCGGCAACCACAGCTGCAAATTTTTTTTTTTTCACTTGTTTTTTTTTTTTTTTTTACTGTGTACTGCATTAGACTAAACTTGCTCATAGCACTTGCATAGCATTGCTCTTTTGTTAATTTTGATTTCTTCCATTGTCCTCATTTGTAAGTTGCTTTCGATTAAAGCTTCTGCTAAATGACCAAATGTCTACCAAAGGAAGTGTGTTACAAATGCTAAAATTAGGCTTTTAGAAAATGTACTTGCAATGAATATAATAATAGGTTACACTTACAGAGTTCACTTTCATGACATAGTTTCTTAACACACTTTTAAAAAGTGCAGTTTATATTAAATTATAGTGTTTTTCGTATTTCATTTAATGTTAATGTTTTAAATGTAATAAACTGCAACCTTATCATAAGGTAAAATTACTAATATAATTAAATGCATGGCATACACATGACTTTAAAGTACAAGTGTCAGTATAGTCACACTTACACTTTCAACAAAAGTAATTATGATATAAAGATAAGCTTCACTCCAGTGGGTTTAAAAGCACTCTTCAGTTCAGCTAACTGCATTTAATATAAATACATTTTCATTTAGTTGTACTTAAGTGTCCATTAAAAAAACTATATACCAATCTTTGTGTTAGTATGTTTTATTAAGGGCAGTGTTCATAATTACTGTATTTTTACTTTTTAGCACTTAAAGCCAAGTGTATAACATTCTCTTTACAAAAGCATCTCAGTCATACATCTTTCTTTGCTTTGTGATGTTTGTGGAGAATGAAAAACCGTGCATGACTAATGTGAGATACAATAGAAACTTTTTTCATTTCACATACAGAAGCCCATTACCATGTTCACATAATCCTCACACACACATGCTCAGTGTTTCCCACAAACAGCCTTCTTAGCTGCTGTATCTTTAAATAAGATTAGATGAATGATTACACAGGCTGGACACATGAATAACATTCAGACCTCATCCTACTATACACTATATCCCACTAGTGGTGTTTAAGGAGGAGTGGTATTTAACAATGGCTTGTATGAGAGCTGACATCTGGACAGGGAAACTGACTGCAATGACCTATAACATCCTTGTCTAAACAAACAAAACGATCTACTGACTCTAAAGATCTGAATTATCTGCTCACAATGACCGAAAGCCAACAAGAAATCAATCCACCATCAAATAATCAATTACATTTATCAGAACAAACTCTTCACTATCCTGACGTTTAGACTCATATAAAGACGCTTCATGATGCCATAGAAGAGCCTTTCTGTTTAAAAGGTTCCAGAAATTTCAGAAAAGCTTCTTTATGGTGAATGTTTTTCTGTGGCATCGCTGTGAAGAATATTTCGAAGCACCTTTATTTAAAAGAATGAACTCAATTGTATATTTACATTACAAAGAATGTCATACAACAGAAGCACAAATGGTGCAAAATCTCTGAAATCATAAATGCAGCATAACATCTAATTGTTTAAATTGCAATGAATGATCAGTAACTAAAATATTAGACATCCTATTGATAGTTTTGACTGCAGACTTCCCAAATCTGAGAAGAAATCATTGTTGGTCATTGAGGTTTTTCCTCAGAAAATCTGAGAAGCAGCAGATTTACACAGAAGTCTCTGTTAGTTTATTTGAGCGAAACACTGCCGGTGAATAGAGTAAAAAAAACAATACAAACAATATTATCGCCTTACTTATCTAGTTGATTAATTACATTATTATTGCAAAACATTTTTGTATTACAAGTTTGTTTTTTAAGTTTCAGATATGCAAATTAGGTATTATTTAATTAAATATTAACTGATTTGCATACATTTTTACATTTTCAAAATTCTTGTTTATTATTATTATTTTTTTACATATCAGAATCAAACGTTTATACGCCATAATTCAGGAAACTGACATAAAACAATATTTGTTCACAGTTTTGGGGGGGGGAAGAAGAAAGTTGTATATATAAAAAGAAAATTATATATAAACAAATCCCTCTGTAAAAACCTTCAGGATATAGACATGAATACAAATGTAAAGTTTGGTGTGTGGAAGCGCTACTGAAGTGAAGATTCATGGCTCAGTGTAGGAGAAAAATCATTTTGAGAAAATGACCTTTAAAATTATGTATTGCATTTAAAATCTATTGACACAAATAGATAAACTGCTATGAAAGAAAACACTTATCAGTGTCTTTATGATGTTTTCTTTTCCCTAGTCTAAAAACTCCCTCCACAAATGCCCAAAATCTCAAACTTGACAGGTGCATGAAAAAAAACCCTCCCTATCTGTCAGAATCATGTGATATTAAAGAGATCTTCTGTTTTATTTCTCCTTTATTTCTCGATCCTCATATTCTTGGCAAAAAAAGCCTTTCTAAACAAGCAACAAACACACTGTATCATTTTCTGACAAATCCCTGATATAAACAGAAACTAATAATTAAGCTTTACAGTATTGCAGTATCCTCGGAGTGCGAAGGTAATTAAAGAACTTAAAGGCTGTCATTTGATATCAACAGCTTTGCAGACTCAACCCCAAAAGCACTTTGAATTATGAACTTTTAAGCGCAGTTCGCAAAAGATGCTTGCACAAACTTCAGCTATCACCTATTAGTGCCCCGGATTTGTGCCATTAGCGATTTTCCACTCGGCATTTAAAAGCGTGCCATCACATTTGCTGTGGAGGTGCTAAAGTTAAAATTAGACCGCCGAGCTCTCTAATCCCAACAAACACCGTTTACTGAGGCTCCAGCAGCACTGTACAAGCACACATATCTGGCTTTTCGTATTACTTGTTTATGAAGCATTTTAAAGACAGCGTCTCATCTTTAGCATATTTGTTTAGATTAGACACTGATTAAAAAACTGCATCCAACAAGCGAACAGTTCTGAGCTCCTCTTTCTCTTCTGTTTGTATGTTTCTGTCTCTTTAACTGCGTAAGTGAGATTTCAGCTTCATGACAAAATCAGAATCTCAGAATCTCAGTCCAGACCAAGTAGCATATGAACTCTGAGGGAAGATAATCCTCCTTTCCACAGCTAAAAAATGTGCTTTGAGGCATTTATCAATCTGCAAACGAAAGTAAAATTACAGATTCGAATGGGTTTGAATATGCATTTCTGATACATGATTTACTGAAGGTAGACAACAAACCTATTCCTCTTTCACTGAGTCAACTACAGAATGAAAATATTCAGGATTTCATAATTTTATCACAGAATGTTCTTTGATTTATGAAATATAATAGTATAAGGAAGAGCTGACAAAGCGGAGGATGGCAAATGACTGGTATATAAATGTTATAATCACACTATATAATATAGTAAAAAAAATATGCATAACGAACGCTTAAATGCATTAATATTTTAATTAACCCTACATTTCTGTCAAATAAATCCATATTTTTAATGGATTCAATAGATTATGCTTCAAATGGATTTAGTGCTGTCAAACGATTAATCGCATACAAAATAAAAGTTATTGTTACGTGTGTATGTATTATATATGTGTACTGTGTATATTTATAATGTATAACTATACACACACATAAATGTATGTATATTAGAAAATATAAGATATAAACAAAAGTATGTGTGTGTATTTATATATTTCAAAGTCAAAGTCAAAGTGAACTTTATTGTCATCTTTCCATACACAGGTATACAGAGAGACGAAATTTATACATATTTTATAATATTTATTAATATTTTATATAATATTATATAATATTTATTAATATTTTATAATATTTATACATACATAATAAATATACATAGTACACACATATGTTATGTAAACAAAAACTTTTACTTAGGATGCAATTAATTGCAATTAATCATTTAATAAGGACTGTAACCTTAGGATAAAGCAATGTAATTGTTGCGGTAAAAACAAATAAAACTTGACAGAACTACTATGTTTCTCTCCTCTGCCATACTTAAGGTTTATGACCGACCCAACTTAAAAAACTTGTTATTTAAAATGATTTTTCCAGTCCTAAATATGATTTGACAGACTGTATATGTCCATTTAAAACTCATATTAACAATGATTCTGATTATTGTACTCTGGTGCTGGTGTCATCAGTGATGTCAAAATAAAAGTCAATTTCCAACACATAGGCCAAACTTTATATTTTAATTTGTAACTTTATTTTTATGGTTTATTTTTATTTATTTTGTATTTTTATATAATACCAAATACCTCTGGAGATCTCAGTAATGTCAAAATAAAAGTTGGCTTTCAACAGATTGGTTAAACAATTTTTTGATGATGCTGATTATATAAAATCTGAAAAAAAAGGCAATATGTTTTGCTCGGAGATTAAGTTGACCACTACTTTTAAGATAAGTTAGAGTCTGGCTATGCAGAAACAGAAGTATTACAAAGCTAGTTTTAATGTTTTATTCACGATACCCTTGTTGTCTGATTCCATTGCTGATTTGGCATTGTTCTCATGTAATCTTGATCAACAGTTTTGACTACTTCTGTCTTTTTCCATTGAAGATGTACTAGACTACTGACAACACACCCAAGGGCGCTACCAAGATGGCCGCCAAGTGCAATGAAATGTCTTAAAGGGATGCTGGTGGTCTGACTGGAAGGACAAGCTCTTTAACAAATCTTCAGCACAAACACTCTAATTGAGCCGTCTTTTTGTTCCCATTGAAAACAAGCACCAGTTTGTGCATCTGACAACAGTTATTGATTTAACATCATTGAACTCTAAAGGCTCAATGAAGGTGAGGAGAATAAAAGCGGCGTCTTCCCCAAGAGCCGCTGGACCTCACTGATAGGACATCTAGCACAGCAGGGGCATCAATGATTAAGGCTCGTCAAATAAACATCTCGCTTATCTTGTTTTTGCCATTGATTCTGTCGGCCTCTTTTAGAGCTACTGGTCCCAGAGCTGGCCTACAGACGCGCTTTAAGGACAATCTTTTGTACATTCGTATTATAGTGCTTTATTGTTTGGGTATATTTTGTGTTGGTTGACTTCACAAACTGCTGATGCCAACATATGCATAAAAATGCAAATTAATTCTTCATATGTATGATTATAGTTTTATTCGACAACTATGCATTGAACTGATTAAAACACATGACCATAAAGACATTTATGACACTAGAAATTATTCTGTTTCTAATAAATGCTGTTCTTTTGAGCTTTTTTACTTCCTGGGAATGATCCTGGGAACTATATTTTCCTCAGAAATATGAAGCAGCAATTTTGTAAATAATTAATAAATTATAAAGCAGCAATAAGCAGCAATTAAATACATTTCTTAAGCAGCAAATCAGCATTTTGGACTGAGTTTTGAAGGATCATATACATAAACAAGTGGAGTAATGGTGCTAAAAAACTTTGGTCACAGGAATACATTATGTTTTACAGTATTACAATAACATTTGTTATTTTAATAATATTCAGATATGCAAATTATCTATAAATATTTGTGTGTTGTGTGTGCTTGTGCATCCTTCCTTCAATATTATTTTGTTCAAATTTTGTATTTTTTTATTGGTGTTTTATCATTCTGCATTCATATTTTTTACAACAATAAAGGCTGCGCATTACAATAATTTTACCACGGTTACCTCTTACCTTTACTGCAATGCACAGCCTCTCGTTGCTCGTTGCTTTAGACTAGAATACAGGGGTTATATTGAGCGAGTTCTGGAAGTGTTGTGTGTAACAAACAAAGACAAACAGCAGCTGCATTCCTAAAGAGTTGGGACATCTCCCGTGCAGCGTTCCTGGAGAAGGGCTTCTGTCCTCCTCCTCCTCCTCCTGCAGCCTGTGAGCCACAGTACTTCATAGCTCATTAGTGCTGAACAGATGCTGGGGAGAAAGTTGGCACGCAATAAGCCCTCTCTTCATATTGCACTGATCTGTGAGAGATAGCTCGCGACTGAGGGATGCCTCACGCTGACAGTTGGCAGATGAAGTTAATCAAAACGGATTAAAAAAAGAATAAAGGAGAGGCAACAAATCTGACATCCTTGATAGGGTATAATAATGAAATAAATTATCATATTCTGACAGCACAAAGTTAGTGCCGACAACCACGAATGACAGCCTCCAAATAAATAATTGAAGTATTATGAACAATGAGAGCAAGAGAAATACTTTGACAGCTCACTGCTGCAAGAGCTGAAACTAGTGACAAAACTTCATTAGCAGTTACACCATACTGAAACTGAGGCATATAACAGCGGTCATAAACAGTATTTGAACACTAAAAACATGCCAATATTATTCAAATATATGTCAAACTATCAATATCTGCACACAAATGATGCTAGAGTGAACTAAATTCATTTTTGCAGTGACTTATTTATAGTGGTTACAGTGGATGTATGAAGTTCTTCACAGAAGAACCACAGGTGTGTCACATTAAATGTGTATGTATGTATGTATATGATGTATGCATGTATGAATGTATGTATATATATTATATATATAGTTGTCAGCATTTGAAGATCAAAAAAGTTGATCGATCAAGCAAAGTTGTACTAAGACAAGAATCTTTGATGAAAGGTTTTGATCCACTTCAAATTTTGACTATATATGTATATATATATATATATAAAATGAACTTAAAAACACGCTCTAAAACAATTCAAAAAGTTTTTCTTCTTTTGACAGTTTACAGAAATGCAAAGTAACATTTAGAACAAGACAAGACATTTGTTGTAGAGATTTGTGTAATATATGCATATATTATGTGTAACATAAATTCACGCGCACACACACACACACACTAATTTCCAATTCTGCTAATAAGTCATTCATTTAAAGAAAAGTCCTCAGTACATCTACATCCTCTTTTAGTACCTTTTTATCTTACAAAAGCGGTCAGTACCATTGGGCAGTACCTTTCCAAAACACCTTTGCAACACATTTACACTTAAAGGCTCTAAATTAGTACAATAAATGCTCATATTAGCATCTAAGGTGTGCTTGTGAGTTCCTAAATTTACTTTTTGCCACAGCTTTTGTACAATTATTTGCCGTTTTAAAAATCCACAGACAGCAAACACGTCATCCACATAACAATGAATTACCTTTCATCTTATGACAAAAAATAGCCAATCGACAACTCATACCACTCTTGCTGTCATTTACTTGGCGATCCCGCCTTGCACCGACCAATAATTTGCCCAAATGTACACACGATGGTCCGTGCAAGTGATAAGAGGTTGAGATGAACAGCTGGTAGCAGCCTGTGCTGGAGATGCTGAGCTGATAGCACTGATGTCTACTCTCCCACCAAGACACCTTGGCCATCCAATCTCCCTCACCATCAAACTCTTATTACAATAAACCCCTAAACACCAGCCGAGGGGGAGGGGAAAAAAGATGACCCAAAATGCCCTTTTATCTCTCCATAAGGAGAGAGACAGATCCCTCAATGGGGCTAAAATAGTGGGAGAAGAGAAAATACATAATTTATCACCATATTATCGGAATATCCAGGCGGGCTAATAAAGAGAGCGTGGACTGACTATTCCTTGTCTTATCATGCGAAGTGGAGGATGGGGGAGGGATTATCAGGCTGGAACAGACTGCCGGCCTGGAATTCTAATGGTAATAATGGGGTCTCTGATGGTATATCTTCCCCAGCTTATCAAGCCCATTATCTGCCCTTATCGCCACAGTCATCGGGGCAAATTAATGGAGCTCTTTCAGTGCTCTCGCTTTATCTGCCTCACAGAGGGCACACCAGAGAATGGAATAGGCAAAAATATGAAAATCCAGGGTGAATCGCCAAGGTTCAGATAACAGGGCAAACTCTGTTCAATTGGGAACAAAATGTAACCATAAGAAAAAAAAAGAAGTCTCAACCCATAACAACCTCTTTGTCCTTTGCTGTGAAGCAGGTGGCTGGCTCTTTACAGGTGCTCTAGCCTACAGTCATTTCAAGAAGTCTCCGCTGTTTGCTAGTGTTTCAAATCGCTCCTGAAATATGTGGGACACGTCTGCAGATTGAGATATCACTACAACTGCCTTCTGTATAATGCAGACCTTGAAAAGCAGAAAACAGACATGATGAAAGCTGATATGCCCGGACTGCTAAGCAAACAGTTTCATTACTTGCAGAAACTCCAGCGCAATATGCCAAGGCTGAGAATAAACAAGGCGTTTTGGAGAGCTGTCCTTGTGCTGCATTAAAAGAAAATTATAATAAAATTCAGAGTGTGGACCAAAGCACTTTTCTGTTGTTCTCAGAAGAGTAAACAAATACTTGCAGATGTTTTGCAATGTTTGCATTATTAAAAAATATATATATATATATAAAAAAAGGTTTACAGGTTAAAACCCCATTTTACATTTCTAGCAAAAAGGGTTCTGATTTAATAAAATAAAATTAAAATCATTAATTGTAGTTAATTAGTTCTTTAAAATAAGCACTATATTTCTTAGTTTATTCAAAGCACTGGATCAAAAGTCGCAAAAGCCAGAATGGAGATACTTCTATTAAATTGCATGCAGCCATTCAGACAAATCAATAGTTTACAACTTTCCAAAGATTTTAATTCTGTCATTTCTATTTTTATAAAGCAAATAAAAGAAGAATAGCAGTTGATGATGTCTGATAAAGTCTGATAAACGCATCAAACTATAAAAAATGAACGAGCCTCTGCTCCACATCTGACTGATCAGCAATCGATGTATAGCCTATAAAATATTAAAATGAAAAATCAACTTAAGCTGAAACTATAACTAAATAAAAAACTATGAAACTACTATAAACAACCTGTGCTTCCATCTAAAACAATGCACGAGACAAAAAAATCCGCGATGGCAAACTCACGTTTGAATTGCTTGGGGTTGCTCTGTTTCCTCCGGGACATTCCTGCTCCGCGCGCTGGACTCGAGATTAAAAAACGATACCGCGATTCATCCAAACCCAGATAAACGCGCTGTGTGTAAGACTCGGGTGTCCGTCTGATTCCAGTTCTGGTCGTGTAGAGGGTTAAGTTGTGATCCGGGCGCACACTGACAGCGCAGATGAGCGTGTGTTGTGCTTTTGTTGCAGGAGGTTTGAGCGCAGCGGTGCGCCGTAGAGCTGCAGCGGCTCACACACACTCCACACACATTCACTGCACTCAAATACTCACGAGCTGTGTGCTCTGTGCCCTGGGGATGTCCAGCCACGGTGAAATATGTGTAGCTTCCCAGTTTAGAAGGAGTTTTGTTTTGTTTGTTTGTGAACCAATGCAGTCTTGCCCTTTTAATTACAGTCAGCATTTATTGTTTTGTTTATAATAGTAGCTGGAAATATTCGATACCACCTGCTTAATGGACCCTTTTCACAAGACTGTGATGACGCGTTTAACGTTTAAAGTTGTTCTTATTTGTTTTAAATATGTATAGACATTTATAACACCATTCTTTGTATTATATTACCTTTGTATCAAATTACAAAAAATAACTTAGGCTAATGCGAAAATGTTTCTAATACAGCGTCTTTGAGGGGAATGGTAAATGGTATTATTTTGGAAGTCATAAAAAACTATCGTGGAGTTTTTCTTTTTCTATTTGAGCAAATGGGAATGCAAAAAATATATTTGTGGAACCATCCAATTTACTGCTAGTCAAGTTTACCCAATTATGATGACTTCCGCTGCGGAGAAACCCGGAAACGTGAACTTTCATCCTGTCCTTGTTTATCAGATTACAAAGGAATAAAACTTTTTTACATAAAACATGAAAATGTATATTTCTGAGCTGATGGCTTGCTGAATTATCTTGCACTGTACATCCTGTCTGTCCAAAATTGTAGCGTTTACTGCACAGTGTGCAAGTGTTCCACTCTAAATGCGTCACTATTTGGACCTGATTTTGATGCATTCTGCTTCAGAAAGTCAGTAAAGTTAATGACTTCGGTTAAGTTTAACAATTAGTCTTTTAAAGAGCATCTTTGCCTTTTTATCTATCAGGACAGTAAAGAACAGCAGGACAAGG
Source organism: Enteromius viviparus (assembly GCA_032353835.1). Classification (NCBI taxonomy): domain Eukaryota; kingdom Metazoa; phylum Chordata; class Actinopteri; order Cypriniformes; family Cyprinidae; genus Enteromius; species Enteromius viviparus. The sequence continues at coordinate 2,254,012 of JAUCNO010000353.1, forward strand.
AAGATAGGGAGAAATAGGAATTGAAACAATTGTTAAGCATGTTGCCAACCACTGCGTCACTTCAGTTGCAGCATGCAGCTTCAACCATTGTATTTATTCAGATCCAACACATGATGAGAACCCATGATGATGCTCAGAAAATCATGTGCAATGACACTGAATTCATAATCAAAAATGAAGAAATATATATTTTTTTTTTTTCACTTGTTCAATCATTTTAAGACTAAAACTTTCTGGGAGGGAAAATGTTAATTTGTTATTCTGTATAAAATGGACATATATGCTGAATAAGCACACTGCTTTATATCAGTCTTTTTTCGCTATCTATAAATATAATGAGCATGCCCTATCTCTCCAAAATGATCCAATGGTGAGTTTTCACAGAAGTATCACAGAATAACCAAATTTGGTCCAACAAAGAACCTTTCAGCCACCAGTTCAATGGATTTTTATTATATATATATATATATATATATATATATATATACTTTCTCAAAACAAAAAAAAGATGCAGAACACTTGCAGGAGGTACTTTTTCAAAAGGTAGAAATAAGTACTATTAATATGAGAGGAAACACCGCAGGCAAAAACCCTGTTTTTCATACACCTTTCAATTGTAAGATTTCTGGCTTTTTGATTTTTCATAAAGTATTTTTTCAGACTAGTGGAAAGAAAACATCCAAAAGACACTGTTAAGTGTTTGTTTTATAGCACTTTATCCATTTGTATTAATAGATTTCAATTGCAGTAGTGCTTTTTTCTCAGAAAGAGTTTTAATCCTACTGAGTCATATATCTCCACTTCAATTACACACAAACTTCCCATTTTTATTCATGTCTATATCATTTGTTCATTTGCATATAGTCATTTGTTCATGTATAATTTGCTTGATTTTTAAAATTTTTAGAAAACTTATAACACAAAAAAAGTTTGCAATTATCAATATAATCAATCAACTATAGGTAAGTAAGGTGATAACTATAAGTTCTTTTTTTTTTTACCCTATTCACCTGCTGTGTCTTGCCTAAAGTAAACCCTTAAGATACTGACATCCACCCTTTAGGTATGTACCTTTTGAAAGAGTACTGTCCCAGTGACAGTTTTATATGTACTTTTATATTAATGTGCAATGATGCAGGTATAACAATATCTGATGTAAAAACATTACACAGTAAGTGATGATGTTTGATAAAAAGTGAAACTTTTTTCCAACAAAACGTGAACCTTTTGTGTAATTGCAAAGTAATAAATGTTCCCTATATATAATATATAATATAAAGGAACCCTTTTTTAAAGAGTGTATACACAGTACATTCATCCATAGCCAGGAGACTCATTTCTTTAAATCCAAATGCAAGAAAAGTGTGTCACCAAAACAGTCCCATGCAGTGTTGTTTGTAATTTGATGCATTTTCAGGCTACAGATTCTGAGATTTAGCAGGATGGGAATCATGTCTTCAATCTAAGGCTCAACTGAAGGATTTGCCCCTCTCTTTTTATGGGAGATATCAATAGAGAATTGAGTTCCATTGAGACGCGGGAGCGAGCGTGATAAGGGCGGGGGCGCGCCAGAGATGGATTAATTATGAGCGAGCATGGAAAGCAGGCTTATCATCACTTAGCACAGGAGACAGGCTCACACGATCACAGAGCACGGATAAGACGGGAACAATGCCATGCTACCTTACAAGCCATCGCCTTACTTTTTTATAATTAAAAACTAACATGCAATTATGCCGTATCTTGCTCAGCCGAGAGGGCAATGTAAATAACTGTGCTGTAAAATTATGGCAGGGGAAAGACAGTCTATATAAAACACATAGGACGGAATGACCTCTGTGAAACACAAGATACCAAACGGGTGAAAGTGCATCACAGACACTTAACTCCTAAAACTAAAGCTTCTTCAGTGGCTCTTATAATAGGAAAAAAAACGAATGACAGAACTCAGAACTGTTTTTGCCTTTAGCCCTCAGAGAAAGATCTCTTGAGACTTGTTGGTTGGATAGTTAAGAGCTATTTTAACCGTTTAGGATGTGATGTTACATCCAAACCATCATGAATGATTAACTTTGACCCTTATGTTCTCCTTTTTGTGACAATATAAATGGCTTTTGGAATTGGTAATGCAAAAACCACCTCTATTTATAGTCTTTCAAAATCTGTAACTCTACAAGATGTTTTTACGGTTGCTACATAGTTCTTTAGAGGTTTTATTTGTATTATTTTGATGTTATATTCTTCAGATCAAACCATTTCTGGATTATTTAAGCACAAACACAAATGATTTTAAAGAAACCTGCTTTAAAACATTGTTAATTCTTTGTGCTTAAATGTGCACTTGATTGTAAGTTTAATTGTTAAAAAAACTGTAATCATTATTAAGCAGTCCAAGGAGACTTTATCATTTGAGCTGATGCTCTTTTTTTGCAGCATGCCAGATCTGTTAACTTTTATTATATTCAGGGATATATGAGCAGGTAGAACCTGCATTTCCTTTCGGCTTCGTTACAAGAGTTGAAGCTCTTGAACTCTGTGATGCATTAAAGGAGAAGTTCACTTTCAAAAAAACTTTTGCTGATAATTGACTCACCACCATGTCATCCAAGATATCCATGTCTTTCTTTCTTCAGTCGAAAAGAAATTAATGTTTTTGACGAAAACATTCCAGGATTTTCCCCCATATAAT
>JAUCNO010000353.1:2266574-2282252 GCA_032353835.1 Enteromius viviparus
CAGGCCAAGTGATTAGCACACCTGATTCTGATCATTTGAATGGGTGAGCGAAAACTTTTGGTAATATAGTGTATCTTCATCTTCAGTCTTCATTGCACAAAAAAATTAGGAGAATATACAAGAAGATGGAAACCCCTAGGCCTGGTTTCACAGACAGGGCTTGAGTTAAACCAGGATTACGTCTTAGTTTTGTAGGATCTTTTATAGATCTTTTATAGATCTTTTAATTTAAATACTGTTGTAAAGAGCAATTTTTCAGTTTCAGTCCTCATCATCATCATCAGTTTTGTTTTCCAATAGTATCTGTGCAATCACGTTAATAATATTAGCCCTTTTTTTAACTGCTTACAGACAAAATATAAAAAAATAAAATTTCTGAAATAATTTCTGAAAGCTGACACTCAAACACCAAAAGCACACATCAAATCTGTAAAGCCATACACCTTGAGAGAAACTAGACTCTGTTGGGAAAGCAATGAGATTCATTCATTTGTATTTTTTTTTTTGTGGCCTCATATATATATATATATATAGTATATATATATGAAATGTGAGCAATGACACCAATGCGATATGGCATTTTTAAGAAAGAACAAACAACATATTGAATGTGTCCCTTTAATTTTACCTCTCACCCCTCCCCAGCTCAATTTGTTCATTGGTTTTGTAATTAAAAGGCCTCGAGGCATGAGAAAGCGTGTGGCTCATTGTGGTTCTGCCCTTTTTCCAGTACGGCTGTGTCTTGTAGGAGATAAATGCTGAAAGGGAAAATATGGGAGCAGCTAATCTTCAAATCCGTGGCATGCGGCGAGGTGACTGTGATAGAGGGAAGGGCTGCCGTTGATCGCAGCACTGATGAAATGGAGGGGAAGCAGATGGGGGAATCTCACAGTGTGAGGTGAAGAGAGGTCGCTCTTTCAAATCAGCAGCAAAGAGAAACATGAGGAGAAGCAGAAAAACATGCAGAACACTTGATCAGCAGCGGCTCACAACACAATCTGCAGCTCGTGGACAGCATCTGTTACAGTAATACACTTGTTATGAAAGTCTGATGGCACTGGTTTGGAATGGATATTAAAAAAGTGGTTGATTGGGATTTAATTATTTTGTAACGTTAGCTAGTGTGCAATGTTGCTGTTTAAGCATAGCTTATCTGCAAAGTTTCAGCACTGAAAGTTAGATGCAAACAGAGATGTATTTATTTGGGCAGTTTCATGCAAAAACAACTGGTAAGGAATTAAAATGAATTACTTCCTGTCATGAACCAAGAAACCCCTAAAGCAGTGGTTCTCACCCTGTTTTCTTCTCTCTTTTTCCTTCATTCAGATCAGGTAAGATCAAATTAACTGTTCCATTTATGCACTTATTTTCACATAACTTTTAGCGTTATACATGGACGCATATGCGGTTGCCAAATATAAACCGTATATTAAAAGTTAACAGAAGCAGTGCTATGTACATATAACAGCCTATCTAAAAGTATGAGACACAAACAAACAAAAAACATCCAAGAGTCATGCTTGCACAGGTTCTGCGTGATCCTCTTCACAAATAATCTCTGCGTCTCATTCAGGCTCAAACGGATAAGCAATAGATGACTTTATTGTTTACAATACAAAAACAGAGCAAATGCATAGCAGTGCACAGAATAATTGATACACTCATCTTATGTATGTATTAGACATTGACTTTTCAATTCAATGAAATTCAGGGTGCTTCATAGGCTCCATCTATTTGGAAGCAAGCTGGCTTAGATGCATCCAGGGTCACTCATCTCGTCCTAGATGTGGTTTGGTTTGGCAGACCTCAGTCATATGTTTTGGGGATGCCCCAAATTAAACGTTTTTGGAAAGACATCTTCAGAACATTTTCCTCTTTATGTGGCAAAGAGGTGGACCCTAATCCCTTGACTTCTATTTTTGGTGAAGTGCCGGAAGAAGTCTACTTATCTGCTAATCAGAAAGAAATTATTGCCTTTTCTTCATTATTGGCTAGGCGCCTGATTCTTTTCAGTTGGGAAAAGGCAAGGCTACCATCTTATAAGAACTGGAAAGTTTTATACGGTTTGGCAGCCCTTTTTTATCTTACATTGAATCCTTGTGTGACACTATTTCATAATAGATCATATCTGATCACGGTATCTTTTTTTATATAGGGTTTGTATGTGTTTGTTGTTTGTAGTTATGTGTTTCGGCGTCTAATTAAGTATGTTGTATATGTTTGTTTGGCTAAGATTCTTCTATAATAATGAAAATCAATACAAAATATTTAAATAATAATTAAAAGGACTGAACAATGAAAATTCTATCATTTAGAAATTCTATCATTGTGTCGTTCCAAACCTCTAAGAGTTTCATGATTCTGTTGAAAACAGGAGATATTTTATAGAATGTTGGTAAAAAAACAGTCACTGACTTCCATAGTATTTTTTCTTTACGTTTTAAGTCAGTGGTTACCAGCATCTGTTTGGTTGAGCAGAAGAAATGAATACTGGTTTGAAAGAACATGTGGGTGAATAAATGATGACCGAACTTTCATTTTTGGGTGAATTATCTTTTTAAGTCAATAGGATTTATTGCCAATTTTATCATCAGTAAAGTTGCAGTAACAAGAAAAAGGTCTATTGTCAATGGTGTTGTGATGTATAAAGCACTACTTACTTTAAAGCCAATCAGCTTTATATTGTTCAACGTGGAATGATCCACTTAAGGACGAACTCAAGTTTAAAGCTTAACATTAAGTCTTTGTTCAAATGACTAACTCCAAGTTTGACCAATATAGTGGTGTTTGCTTTATCAAGCCCCAATAATAAGGCGGAAAACTCTTTAACATGCAAACTCCTTGATGTTGATGAGGTCTTGGCTAAGGAATGACATCAGACTAAACGAAAGTTCATTAATGGCAGGCGTGCGATGCGCTGCCTCCTTATCAAGTTAAGCCCGGCAAGAGCACTGATAAGAGACTAATGCAAATTCACTGATAAGAACTGAGTGCAAATATTTATTATGTTCCTTCAGAACGATGCGTACGTGAGCCCAAAACCAGAGCTTCCTTTGTGTGGTCTTGAGAGGTGAGCCGAATAGAGGTTTGGTGGACGCTCTTGTCCCTGCAGCCACTTCGTGTTGTGTGTGCGCTTGCTTTCTGTGCGCTAAGCTGTTCATTTAGAGAGGGTAATTAGTTACTGTAATTACAGTGATGTCATTGGCTTAATTGTTTTTGAAAGCAACTGTATGCCTGTAAGAAAAGATTGCTGGGCCCTTTACAGGATTTGAGTCGGAAAACGTTCACTTCAACACCAAAGTCATGTTTTTGAAGGATCGACTAAACAACCTTTCTCTGAGAAAAGATGTGCGTGAGAAAATCTGCTAATTTAGACTAATTAGCAAGCGTAATGTGTGCTCTTGGATTAGAAACATGAAATAAACCAAAGTTTGAATGAATTACTGGTGGGTCGAATGCAACTACTAAGTGTTTCGGGTATTAAAAGTCTGCCGAGGAGAGAACGAGTCAGTGGCTCACTGCTCCGGCACACAGCGGCGTTACAACAGACAACATAACATCATTTAACCTTTACAACGCTCTTATTGATTTGTTTTGTGTTTATCACGACTGCAATCAGAGCTCGCAGCTGGCTCTGATGGTGGGTGATTGGGTTAATTGAACGGTTGCGAGAAGACAAAGAGATCCACCGTCTCCGGGTTGCCAAGTCTGCAGTTTTACTGCAAAATTGGGCTACTTAAGTTGTTATTTTAAGTCTGTGGGTTAAAGTGACCTCTCCAAAAAGCTGACGATTAGGAAAATTACAAAAAAATGTTTTTTTGTTTCACAAGACCTGGCAACCCTGACTGTCTTAGCCTGGCCTCTGAGAGAACGTGGAAAAACTTAACAGTAGCAGTTAGCCAATTACATCCATTGTAGCAAAGCATGACTGTTCTTTCGCTTATCGCACCTTTTTTTTACGTACGAAGTATGGAATGTTATTTACAATAGTTACAATCTAGCAAAAGCGACTCAAACAAAACCCTACGTCTGTTTCTCCCTTTCCAGGAAACTTCCACCAGGACGAAATTGGGAAAGCGCGTTTTAATTAAATCCCTTTTGCAAATAACGACTGACCATTATAAATCATTTGGTATCACATAAAACTATTTTACTCTTCTCTCTGTGGTGAGCGGAGTGAAAGGCCTTTTCAGGTCTAGATAAGTGTTAATAAATTACCCATGTTTCCCCGTTAATGGCTGTCAGCCTGCCTCGGAGAGATATCATTGTGTGTCATGAATATTTTGATGTTGTGATTAGATCAAAAACGCGGTGAATTCCTAAACAGCTCGACGCAGCACCGCTGATCAGAAATGGCTATTTCACCCAAACAGATTATAGTGCTTGCATATCTGCAGATAGTGAATAATTAGAATGACACCGGGCCTGTATTCCACTGTAATAGCCGTGCTACTTTAGCCTATCCCTGTGATCTGGAGACTGCAGAAAAACGCACGTGTTTCTGAGATTCGACGCACCTTGGCAGCTGAGATAATGACTATTCTGATGCATAAGCAATTTGTATTTACTGGAGGAGGGGAGAGAAAAATAAAATAGGGAGAGAAGAAGAAAAAACACAATTCTCATCCCTGTGAGACATTGATTAGATACTTGCAGCCATTTGTGTATGGTTTCGTTGCCTGTCCTCATTATTTGTGGAAGATTATCATCGCACAGCATGCGCACACGCCACTTGATGTTTTAATTGACAGGCACGACAAAGAAAGAAGTGAGCCGGGTATCTGAACAGCACTGCGAGACTATTTTTGTGCATTTATTCTGAAATATCACATTTGCACCATACTATGCAAGCTTTCAAGTTCCCAAACAGAGAAAAGTAACATAAAATCGAAATAAGATAAGAAAATCTAAACCAAACTGAGACTTTTGATTAAGTATCATAGGCTTTTCTTCAGAGTAAAACACCTCTGTGATCTCACATGTGTGCCCTCTAAACTTTTCAAAGAGATCTCAACAATGTCTCAAACTATGCGCATATTTGCCAAGATGCTAAATTCTGTAATCAAAAAAGTAAATGCCATCAAGATATGGATATGTACTCTGCACAAACCACATTTAATTTTGTAGCTCAGCTCAGCAATTGTTTTATCTGCGACAATTTCAGTGCACCTGATTTAATTTTAACCCTATAAAGTCTAACATTTGTTATATAATTTTTTATAACAAAATGATATGTAATATAACAGTCCTAGTCAGCGATGGGGTAAAATAGAGAGCAAACTGATATTTTTGCTGCTTCCCAGAATCTCAAGTCATAGAAGAAACATCTGAGACAAAGATGCTTAAAAACATCTGAGCAATATAAAAAATCCTCTGGGTTAATGCAAATACACAAACTTTAAGAGATTAGGAAGTGTATTGTAAATGATTCAACTTTCTAAAGAAACTTATTTTTAATCGTTAATTGGTTTGCCCATATGCCACACATATGCATTCACTTTAATCCATATGGTATTTGCCTTATAAACAAATCTGGGAGTTATTCTGCACGATCTACGATGGGCTGATCCAGTCTGAGCAACAGAAGACAACAACAGCAAACTTCTAATTGTGCATGTGTGGTGAGTAACCAGTAATCTGTGCAGATGGTTGTCAAAATTGATGAATACTTCAAAAGAGACGCGCCAGTCGAGATTGGCACTACAGTATGAGACCACAATGCAGTGCCCCGCTCTCTTTGTACGCTATTTGCCCGCAATCCCGCTGAAAATGAGAAAGGAGAAGTTGGAAAACATCTGGAAAAGCAAATCCCAAATGGCACCGTGCGAGACTCTGCACTTGTCAGTCATCAGCCGTAATGGTGCTCTACGGGTTGACAAGCTTTCATCAGAGAGGATGATGTTTATCGCTTCAGCAAACTGACGCGTGGCAGCTGTGTACTGACTGCTCACGGCACACTGGGCCGTTCGAGCTGCTGACACTGAGCTATTACTTTGCACAAATGGAGTTAATTTAAGGATATGGAGGCAAATTTAATTAGTGCTGTTTGCTGAGGCAAGCATCTCAACACGTATTGCTCATATTTAGCATAGCTCTGGTTTAGTGTTTGACGCGTCTCGCGCTGAACAGATACGTGTTTATTGTTTTTCTAAGATGTCAAACATACGTTTTTGTATGAATGGCAATTAAACAGGTGGGAGAATTTCATAACATCCACTTTTAGTTAAACACTCTAGCAACTAGCCAAACCAACCTAGAAACCACCCTGGGCACGTAGCAACTGAGTACCTTAGCAAATTAATAACAACACTCTAGAAACCACCCTGAGTACCCTAGCAACCACATAGTAACACCTTAACAACCACCCAAGGTACCGTAGCAGCTACATAGCAATAAAACTACACCTTAACAACCACACGCCCAGGCAAAAGGTAACAAGTTGGAATTGTGGGAACATTGTTTCGATATTTTTAAAACATGAAACATTTCATGTCATCATGCTTTAAGAATGCTCTATTCTCTCAACATTATGAAAACATATATCTAATATTAATAAAATTATAAGGCATTCCATAAACATTAACATCTTAAAACAAATGTCATAAAAGAATCTTTTTGTCTAAAGAAACTTTAACATCCGAAGACCCTTTCTGTTTCACAAAATTTTCTTTGTGGTAAAAGAAGGTTCTTCAGATTATAAAAAGGTTCTCACATTTGACTTCTTCAGTGACATCATTGTGAAGAAACTTTTAAGCACCTTTATTTTTAAGAACTTTAGTCGTAAGTTGTAAGGACGTTCTCATTGGAAGATTTCTTCAGAAAATGTAGAAGTATCATTGCAGGTTTTATGTATAGAGAGGAACAGTTACTCTTTATGTATAGACTTGTAATTGTTGATACTGATATGTCTCTACAAGCATCTTGAGCTGTAAATTTAGACGGATGGCTCACACTAAGTTCAGGGTCACTTACTGATGTGTAATGCATCTTTCTATTCTTCCAAGTCGTTTGTTCCCTTCCTCCTTCTCTATTTCTGCTTACCTTCTTATTGTATGGCAGGGTTACTATTTTTAACCTTCCTCTAAAGACCCTTCATCTGAGCACTGAGATATGACTGGGGTGACATTTTATGGAGTCAACAGTCTCTTATCGAGGGCTGTGTCTTAAGCTTTTCTCTCCAGGGTTTACCAGCACTGAGAGTGCGCTGAACCACTCTGATAGCACCACTGATCTTAACACAGGAAGACACTGATATGTAGAGTTCTGAGCCCTTTACTGACATCCAACTTTAGAAAGAAAAGGGTAGAAATAATGAGGGATTATAACGGCGATGCAACTGTATGGGAATGTTTAATGTTCATTTTTGAAAATGGTTTCAATTGGAGGCTTATTCTCTTTCTTGTCTTGTTAATAATGTCAGTTTATTATAGTTATAATATGCATTACTATCTAAATATGATATATATTAAATACCTAAATATTTAGATAATTTTAAAGGCTAATATAAATAGTTGTTATTATTTAGAACTCTAAAAGTGTTATCTCTACTAAAAGGGCAGCTTATTGCTTACTTCCGTCATATCTTTTTAAATAAATGAATACTACATTGTTCGTTCAAAGATTAACTAAAAGCTATACATGTTATTAGTAGAAATTAGGCTACTGATGGCTTACTGATGATTAGATCAAGTCCAGTTTGGATTCTTGGCAGATTTTAGTGATATGTAAATGTCTTTGAAAGAAGATCTTGGTGGCATTTTGGAACAAACCAGCTGTAACGCTCTGGATGTGTTTGAAAAGCATTTCTAACATTATCAAGTAACACTGAAAAGGTCCTTGTTGATTTGAAAGTGATATGTGAAAATATCATGTCTCTTTCGGTAAAGCTGTCAAGGTGTCTCTAAGATTGTTTTTATCAGACGTGACTTTACTTTTAGTGAAGAAACTGGTTGGATATTGGTAGAACATTTTTAGACAATAACGAAGAGATGTCAACAAGCAGTGAAGGGATGCTCTTCACTACAGCATGGGGAAGAAACAGACAGCACAACAATGCTGCCATCTAGTGAGCAAAGGGACATGATTTTACAGGGGACTGGACATCCTGATAAGCATTTTTTGACATACTGAATGGCAGAACCTTTATATACCCTCCATTTTTATACGTTACATCTGGTAGATGTTTTATCGAAATTGATTGAAAGTGTGCAATTATAAATAATTACTGATTCTGTACTATTTTCCCCTCTTTTTGTTTCATATACTACTATTTTGGTTTAGAGTCTAATTGCATAACATTCAAATTAAATGTTCATATATCGTTTTCTGTTATATTTGCAGAGACCCTAAAGTAACATGAAGAGGAGAAAATGGGATAGGAGGAAAAAGTATATTTGAAGGATTTTGTTTGTTTATGATCCAACGAGAGGTTTTGCGAGAAGCAAAATTAGTTATGGTAAAATGAGGTTGGAGGCTAAACTATATGTAACCCTGGATCGCAAAACCAGTCCTAAATAAGGGTCAGGGTTTTTTTTATTGAGATATATAGATGATCTGAAAGCTGAATAAATAAACCTTTCATTGATGCATGTTCTTTTAGGATAGGACAATATCTGGCAAAGATAAATATCTGTAATATGGAATCACCACATTACTTATCAAAAATTAGGTTTTGATATATTTACGGTTGGAAATTCACAAAACAAGATCTTTCCTTGAATTAATGACTTCATATCCTAATGATTTTTGGCATTCAAGAAAATTTGATCAATTTTTGGTTACTGCCACAAATATACCCGTGCTCTAGGGTCACAAATATCAATGAATGAAAGCAAAGTTGCATACAAACGTAATTTTTCTTCATATCTGATTTTTCCCCTTACTTTGAGCTCAGTTCATATTACACTTACACAAGTAAATCAAGTAATCATTTGTGTTAACAAATTAACAAAATGAATTTGTTACTTTTGTTTGTTGTTCATCACACTCAGGTTTCAGTGGCTCTGCTGAGGCACTCTTGAGTCTTCAGCTTGTCTGTGTTGTAGAATCCACTGTTTGTTACAGACACGCCCGGCTCTTCCACCCTCCAATCACAGAGCTCACTCTCACCAGAGTATTGATCACCTGCACCTGTCATCTCCATCTGGATCTAATCATCACCTCATCTAGCAACACAAAACACCACACACCACATCACAGCCAGCGTTTGAGCTCGTTCATCTCAAGTGGACTCTTGTTTAAGAACTTTCTAAGAACGAGCACTATGTAAAGACTTAAATCTATATTCACCTTGTGTTATACTCCTGTGTACTCCTCGCTCTGTGTCTTCCCTGCAGGCTCCTTGGAATTCCTTGTTGTGTCTCCATCGTCTCAGGAAGTGTGGTTGTGGTTCCCTGTTGTCTCTCCATCTGCAAAGAGAAGGCTTCAACATTCTCATTACTTCAACATTCCTGCTATTCAATATTATCATCTGACTACTTGCCATTCATTCCTTCCCAAACTCTGTTTACCCTCTGCTGCCTGTAAAAAAAAAGAACTGTTTTACACTTACCTCCTGTGTGTAGTCCGCTTCGTAACACTGTTTCTCCTCTTTTTCTTGAAAATATCTCACAGATTCCACATGGGCTTCAGGTCAGGCATGTTGTCTGGCAAGTCAAGCACAGTAATATCATGATCAGCAAAGCAGCTGGAAGTGGTTTTGTCACTTTGGACAGGTGCTAAAGTCTGGAAAAGGAAATCTGAATCTTTATAAAGCTTGTCAGCAAACTAAAACATAAAGGGCTCGAAACCTCCTGGTAGACGACTGCATTGACTTTAGACTTGATCAAACACGGCACCCAAATCATCACTGACGTCCGAAACTTCACACTGGACTTCAGGCAGCTTGGATTCTGTGCCTCTCCGGTCTTCCTTCAGACTCTAAAACTTGATTTCTAAATGAAATGCAAAATTCAGTTTTATCTGAAAAAAAGGACTTTGGAGCACCGAGTAACAGTTAAGTTCTTTTTCTCCTTAGCACAGTTAAGATGCTTCTGGCATTGTCTCTGTTTCAGAAGTGTCATGGTAGCCCTTTGCCTGAAGACATTTGGGAGTGGAAACTCTTGATGACTCTTTAGTCCGCTCCTTCTAAAGCTCTCTCAAGTGTTTGAATCTGCTTTTCTTCTCAATATCCTCAAGCTAAGGTTCATCCTTGTAGCTTGTGCACCTTTTTCAACCCAATTTCTTTCTTCCAGTAAACTTTGCATTTAATTTGTTTTGATACAGCACTCTGTGAACAGCCACTTCTTTCAGTAATGACCTTCTGTGACTTAACCTCTTTGTGGAGGGTGCCAGTGATGGTTTTCTGGACCACTGTCAAGACAGCAGTCTTCACCATTATTGTTTCAAAGAACAAGAGATTCCTGGACTTTATACTGTAGAGATGGCCATTAATGAAACTCAAATATAGATATTCGGTAACACTTTATTTTGATGGTCCCTTTTGAACAATCTGTTGACAATTAGTAGCTTTGCACCTACATGTCAACTAACTCTCGTTAGAATATTAGTACACTCTCTAATTAATATCTGCTAACTCTTTATTGTGGTGGTCTCCCAAAAGACGCTCTGACTATAAGTAACTTTCCAAGTACATATCAACTTATTGTAACCCTACCAGTTTACTAAAACTCTGCTAGCACTCTATTGAGAGTTAGTAGATATGTAGGTGCACTGTTACTGATAATTAACAGAATACGTAATAATAATGTAAAACCAGATATTCTCATGTTTTGAGATACTGGATTTTTCATTTTCATGAGCTGTAAGCTCTAATCATCAAAATTAAAACCAAAAAAACATTATTTTTTATTTTTATTATTATTATTTTTTTTTTAGAAATGTTTTACTACTTTACACACACACATATATATATATAAAATATTAGAAGTATTACCTAAAACAAAAAAAGAATACTTTTTAGCTCCTGTATAAGCTATATTTCAGATTTTGTGTATTATTACATCATTTTAATTAGAAAAACAATATTAATAAAATATATTAAATAGTTAATTTTTATTCCTCATTTGTAAGTGGCCTTTGATAGAAGCATCTGCAAAATACATAAGCAAACAACTAAGAGTAAAATAAACCTACACAATTTATTGTGTCAAAATAATGTGTTTGTAACTACTATAATTTCCATCACAGCAAATGATGCATTTAGTGGCAACACTGCAGAAAATCATTTGCTTTGATTTTTGTTAAGATCGAATTTTTTTTTTCTTTTTCTTTTGAATACTACAGAAAGCCGAAACCTTGAATGACAGTGGTGTTCAAAATGAATAATACACACTGTACTTAAGAACAACTGATTTGTGCAAATAGAAAATTACAACTCCAGCAGCTTTTGTACACAGAGAACATAAAATCCCAAACCATCTGTTTGCTTCCAAACGGATTTAACCCCGGGTGGGCATGCGTAGATGACACGACATCTGTCACTCACTGAGGGCACGTGGGCCGTTTGAACAGAGACAGATGTTGGTTTTTCAACCAACTGATGCCTGAGCTCAACAATACTGGGGCGTCTGAATGCAGTGACCCCTCGGACTATAATGACAGAAGGACCCCGTGGTCACAGCCTTTGTTCAACAGAACGGGTTAATGTGTCTCTGTTGTAATATATTAGTTGCAGTATTGTCCTCTGGCTCTTTCCACAGTAGCACTGACTCCTCTGAACTTATTAAACCGTGATATGCTACCATTCAAAAGTTTGGGTTAAGTATGTGTGTTTATTTTATTTTATTTTCATTTTTTAAGTGATGCATTACATTGAAGTTTACAATTGAATTAAAAGTTACAGTAAAGGCATTGATAATGTTACAAAATGAATAAATTAAACACTGTTAAAATATATATTTAAATAGAAAAGGTTATTTTACTTTTTTATATATAAATTTGCACTGTTTTATTGTATTTTTGAACAAATAAACGCTACTTTGCTTTGCATAAAGAAAGAAAGAAAAAAAGAAAGAAAGAAAGAAAGAAAATATTTTACTGTATCTGTGCGTGTGTGTGTGTGTGAGAGCGAGAGAGGGAGAGAGAAAGGGAGGAGCGAGAGAGAAAGAGAAGGATGGTTAGAGGGGGAAGGGGTGGTTTGTGGTGGTAAATACCCGGGCCGGCTGTAACAACACATACAACCGATCGGACAGGCCAAAATTTGGCGTGTGGATTACAGTCGGAAGATCAGACGATCATGCAATCGATTAAGCCGATGTCTAATTTTATTTGCAGCATTTGATTCGGACATATTTCAGTTCGCGTCATCATGCTGTAGATCAGTGTGTGGCTATATTTGTCTGGATTAGGGCTGTTTAACACCTTTAAACTCTTGGAATTAGCGCTTTCACGTCGGATCATTGATAGATTAGTGCTGATCTCGTCTCGGGGTTTTAAGGACACTGTTTGTGTGTGTTTTACAGGAGCTTGTGAGCTAACAACAAAAGCGCTAGCACAGCCGGCTAGTCAAACACCGGTGCCTTTAGCCGTTTTATTTCGAAACCTGTACGTGATGGACATCGGAAAGGATTTAGCTGCTTTATTAATTAGATAAATATGCATAGGGACTCAGAGGTTCATTAGATGAATCGATGAGTTTAATATTTGTAGGTTAGATTAGCGGTGTAGGTTGACATTAGCATTAGCCCGTTAGCATTATAGCGACTCCTTTGTTGAGAAGGCTGATTGAGATATCAATCACTTGGCTTTTTATTGAGGGGAATTTGGTTTTTATTCAGTCTCATTTGTTGTTTTATTGTTTATATCTTATTGTCGTGTATCTAATACGTTCGTTTGACTGTAACAATTGTGTTTTATTAAGAAAGGAGTAGGAAACGAAAGGAAATGTTGAACAACTAGTATCTCTGGTTAATATTCGCTTACTGAGCAAACACGGATATTGTGTATAATCAACGATACTGAAGCTACAGAGTAGCGCATTTTATCGTTTATAGCTAGTATGGCCTACACCACGAGCTTAAAGATCAGTTTGCCATGGACACATCTACTCTTCATTTTCATGGGTAAGACGCTTTATTTCGCTACTCAACATTTACTGACATCTTATGTTTTTAAAAATAGCTGGTCATGAAAAATAGATTTTATGATAAACAAAGTTGCTTCTTTGACATCACAAAGTAGAGATATTTCAATGGTGGTGCTGCTGTGTGAAATAGTGTGCTGGTATTCCTTCACATACATTGTGGTTTCTCTGATGGCTAAGTGGGACTTGATCTAATTACTGCCACAGAATCGCAGCGAAACTATCAGACACACTTTAAACCTAAAGTGAATGAAATAACATGGTCTGTGTGTTTGAGATCAGATCCGGGTGAATGAAGGGAACAAAGACTTCTATTGTTTACGCTCGTCTGCCTATCTCTGTGATTGAATCCCATCATCTTGAGTGAAAAAAACAATAATAATAACCCCCCGCCCCTTTGTTCTCTATTTTTTGTCCTCCACCTCTGGTTATCTGACCTGATAGGGGATTTTCTCTTGTAAATGTTTGGGGAATTCTGTTTGTTGTTGCTTTGTCCCCTTTTCTTTCACTTTTAATTTAGTTTGTAATTCCGTCTTTCTGACTGTCCATATGATGCCGCCATAATAATCTGCTGCCAAAGTTTTGATTGCTCAGCAGCAAGGATATGTTTTCCCTCCTTTGACTGGATCGCATTTACTAACTCCTGGCCATCCTTATTCTTTCAGTTGATTTAATACCAATAATTTCTTTCTACAATGCCCATCCATAACCCAAATTAAGATTTTTAGATAAATTATTTATTTATAAATGCTTTTGAAGTATTGTAAAGACCAGTGCATCTGTTGCAGTTGTCAGATCTGTTGCTGGCAACATCACAACTGACCTATTGATACAAGCGAGCTGAAATATCCACCGTATCCATCAGTTGTTGTACATTTGTTGTGCGGCAGTGGCCAGGTTTGCATGCCTGTGTTTGCGTGTGGCCGTTCCCCTTCGCTGTGTTCCCATCATGCAGTCAGCTGCTGTA
This sequence comes from Enteromius viviparus, assembly GCA_032353835.1. Taxonomy (NCBI): domain Eukaryota; kingdom Metazoa; phylum Chordata; class Actinopteri; order Cypriniformes; family Cyprinidae; genus Enteromius; species Enteromius viviparus. Next base: position 2,280,623 of record JAUCNO010000353.1, read on the forward strand.
ATCAAACCGACAGAAGTGAGGGAAACCCCAACAGATGATCAGCAAGCCCAAACAATACTTGCCCTTCAGGACTAACGTTGGGGGTTTCTGTAGTCATTCATATACAGAGAAGTAGTACTATTGCGAATAGCATGTCAACAGAATACTGCAAAAAGAGAAGAGTACTATACCATTGGGACATAGTCAGAGATTTAATTGCTGATGCCCTTGGTTTAGTTATGTGGCTAGTAGAGGCTTGCTACTGATTAGATTGTAGTTGATGTTAGATTTTGGCTGAAGGTATAATAAGGTAGAATAAACGACCAATATTGTCTGCTGGTGTGGATGGTTTTTCATCCAGTCTTTTCTAGCATTATCTTTAAGTTTATCAGTTGAAAAGGTATGCATGAACTCCAGCTTTGATCAGTCAGAACAAGTTAAACTATTAGCCGAGGGTTATGCATGTTCATGGCTTTATGTCTTAAATGCATTAAAATACATAGTAATTAACACAACAGCCTATTTAAAGCTGATTGCCATGTAGGTTCAGCATTTCTTTTTTCCATTCTGGTTTTAAAGTGAAGCATTGTGTCTTCTGAATTGTTGTAGGCGTTTGAACCAAATTTCACAATGCGGAAAGCATTCTGGGTCAGCCTGTCACACACAAATGTGCTATTTTAGTATCGTTTTGATAAATACTCCACATTGTTCCTACTTGCGTCCAACTGTGGATGAAATTTCAGCCCTTGGTTTTCAAAGCTCTGCTGCACACCGGATTAAGTTTTAAGTGAAGTCTTTGCCCCCTAGGTTTTCACTGACACACATCTGCAGCAGAGAAGTGTCACATGCATCTTCATTTATTAGAGAGAAAAAAAATAATAAGAATAATTCTGTTTTTACAGGAAATGCAGTTTCGTCGCAGCACAGCGAGAACGTTTATGTATCGGGCATGTCAAACGGTGAGTCCTGACTTCAGGTTTGGTTTAAAGACTTTAAAGCTATAGATCATGTTAATCTTCAGAGCAAAATAGACCCCGTGTGGATGACCGTTAACCAGAGCTCCTCAGTAGTTTCTGAAGTCCTCCAACAAAGCTTGTGGGGAGCTGTATGTGTCTCTGCAGATCAAAGGAATGCCAAACGTATAAATGTTCATGATGTTTAGCCCAGATTCGTCTGCACATGTTACCTCTTGCCTAACTGTTAACTGGAAGATTACTTGGCACTCTTTCATCCACCCCATTTCATTAGCAGGTCTGTTGTATTTCTAGCATTGCTTTGAGGGCGAGTTCTGGAACTATATTAGTGCACACCAGAAATGATAATAATTCACTATTTTGGTGTTCACGTTTTGTTGACCAGTGTCCACACACTAGCTTGTTTCCAAAAATAATTGACCTGTAAGCATGTAAAAATATTATTTTCCTATTCTAGAGGTAAACAACTGAGTAAACAAAAAGATTTCATATGCTGGACCATGTTTTACTCTCCCTCAAAGGATCCTATGTGTACATTAGTCAACATTTGAAGTGAATCAAAAAATAAAGTTGCCCACAAGACAACATTTTTGTTTTATGTAAGGCGAGACACTACAGGTGAATAGGGTAAAATTTTTAACTTACAAATAGGACCATGAAACTTTACCAGTTGATTA
>JAUCNO010000353.1:2282352-2313359 GCA_032353835.1 Enteromius viviparus
ATTTGCAAATCATCATAAATAAAGTTCAAATGTACGTCTTTAAATGCAATGACAAATAAATGCTCAGCAATAAACAGAATTCAGTGGAATTCTTCCTGAATTGGATTCCACTTCCTGTAATTCCAATTCCATTTCCGGTCAGCTGCATGCAGTTCCAATTCCAATTCCATTACAGGAAGTGAATTGGAATTTGCCATTCATTCTCAATTCAATTCATGAATGGCCCCAACCCTGGTTCATGGGTTCATGGATGAAATGGAACTAAACCAGAGAGCGTTGCTCATGTGAACCACAACAGAAAACAGAAAGCGATGATACTAACCCATTGGGGGCGTGGCCAGTGTCTGTCTCCCTGCCAGCTGGGCGGGGCCAAGACCATCCAAAAACTCAGTGAACTGGCTATCTGATGAGATCTTCACTCCAGGGAAGATTAGACTTTAAACAGATAACAAACAGAACATCTGTTAATAGCCTCTGACAAGACATCATCACTAACACAAAACCTGCCAACTAGCAACAGTGGTGAACCATAAGATTCTGAAGTAGAAGATTTTTACAGTACTTACTTTCCAGGTTTCGCCTTTTCACCGTCGTCTGTGGTCTCTCGGCTGGGCTGCCGCGTCATCCTGCTCTTCATCTCGACTGCTAAACCAGTCTCTACGCTCCGCTGGATCGCCAGACGTACCGGCTTCTTCTTCTTACCCTCCTCTGAAATTGACAACAAGGGAAGGGAAGATGAGTAAATGATTCTGAATCCAACAACAGTGTCATAGTCTTGGTCTTGTCATGACTCGGGAACATCTATCTCTGGACCGGAGCACACTGTGTGCTGCAGAGGGTCACGTGATGCTGACGTAAAACCAGTTTTCATTCACACCACAGAAAACATTCAGAGCCTCTTCCACTTTGTATCTAGTCTCAAATTCCTACTCAGCTCTCATTCTGGAAGAGAGTTGCCAGAGAACAATACAGTGTTCATACAACAAACGGTTTCTTACTGTTGTCTGCGCTCATCAAACTGGGTCAAAGAAAGTATTTTAACATCTGAAAACATTACATATTTCACCCTTTAAGAAAAACACATCATTAACACTTAAAATGCTTAAATAAAGACATGCTATGACCAACAGTCTGCCACTCTGAGCAGCAGCACAGTCCTAAGCGTCCCATAGCTCGATCTATCTGTCTCTCAATCTACCTATCTATCTATCTATCAGATTATACACGTCCAATCAAAGCAGAGAAACCAACATAAATCACACATCTTCTGGCTTTCAGTCAGTCACAAACCATCCACAACAAAATTTAGTGCCATCAAAGCAGTTTTTAAACAAACTGGACATATCAGCACCTGAGGCTTTGTCCTTACCTCCGTCTATCTCGTCAAAAGAGTTCATGCAGGGGAAGTAGACGGCCAGTGCCTCGAAGGAGGCAGACAGGCTAAGCCGACTCGGTGAGCGCTGCATTCGCATGCCGGGGAGAGCTGCGTTGCCATCCTGCCCTTGCCTGCCCATTTTACCTTCGCAGCACCCACAAACACCTCTAACAACACGGTAGATCAGTAGAGCTGATGCCAGACGGTTTTGAAAGAACAGCTTTGTGAGAGTTGTATCATCGGTAGCAGCAGCAAGTCTTATTAGTTGTCAGGTCGATATGCAGTGAGGATGACTGCCTGATGTCTCCTCTGCAGCGCTCGACTTCATCTGAGGGGTGGGAGGGGCAGACGGCTGCATGTGCACGTGGCTCACAGATGATGTGGCCAATCAGAGGCAGAGAAACTAAGAGACCCCCTCAAACGCTTCTCCAGGAGACAGAGCTCTGCCTAGAGATACGACCGCACACAAACACATGCACATGACTCGCCTTCTGACTGCAGCTTCATCAGCCACTACACTGACAACTACATTCACAAGTAGGAAGTGGTTAACTAACTTGATTACATTTATTTACTAGTGTGACAATCTGTTTTCATGCATTTTATTCCAGTAACAAGATGCATTTTTCAATGAAATAAGTAATTTTATTCAACAAAGAGCCATTAAATTGATACTTCTACATCGCTAGAAAGGATTTTCAAAAGCATTTTTTAAAAGGCAAGTCTTTCAAAAAAGAAAAAAATACTTTCTATTCATCATACAATTCTAAATTCACAGTTTCCATAAAAATATGAAGCAGCACAACTGTTTTTACCATTAATTATAATAATAATAAGTTTCTTGAGCAGCGAATCAGCATGTTAGAGTGATTTCTTAAGGAGCTATGATGCTGAAAATTCAGTTTCGATCAGGGATAATTGATTTATTTTCAAACAAAAAACAGGTATTTTAAATTTTAATAAAAAAAATATTTTAAAATATTACTTGTTTGATCAAGTAAAAGGATCCTTGGTAAGAGACATCTTTCAAACAAACAAAGAAAAAAAAAGTGCATTAAATGTTCTGAACGGTGTTATATATTATATAAACACTAACCAGAAAAAAGTCCCAATTAATTATTGAACGATTAAGCTACTCTTCCTGTAAAATTAGGTTGTTTCTATCCAGAACATGCAGCAAATAAGTACAGACTTACTGCGATCTTCATTAGATTTTCACGAAACATTACACTTTCAATTGCACGAAACCTCATCCTTCAAAGCTTCTGACATAGCAAAGTTAAGCTTAAGCTTTACCATTAACAACAAGACAACTAGCAGTCTGGTTTCATTACAGTACAGGCACGAGATGCCAATAAAACCTGACATTACACTTCATGATGAGTTTGTAGGCAATCATAAACAGCATGTACCTCAATGTAGACAGGACCTTCAGCTTGAACATGAGCCCCAATGTACACTCCTGTAGCTAGCTATAAATATCTTATTGTGTGTAAGCTGAAATCATCACCTTGCTCAAAATAGAAACATCTCGAACCTTCCTATTAAAGTCTGAAGAATACAGCTGTGACTCATACCACTGCTCAAACCTTAACATATCAGACAGTCACACAAATAATGTTCTGCGCATAAATCCAGCAGAGTGCAATGCTTCTCAGCACATTTCTCTTATAGGATTTCTTTTAAGCACACAATCCAACAAACATAAAATACCATCTAAGAACTAAAAATAACTGGGTGGTTGAAATCTGTAATGTAAACCACCGCCTAGTAAATGTGCCATCTATATTAAACACTAGGATTGCAATAGTGCAGACACAGAAGACTTTTATCTGACATTAGACTGTGTGGTCTCAGCATGTCTGAACAAACTAAAAGGATGCTGGTTTAAGTCACGCTCGCAGACAATGTGAACGTAGAGATCTAGAACACCTGTAGGGCTTTATGTCTTCAGATGGAAGATGCAGCAAGTACATGCATTAAAGTGCATAAAATGTGGCTTGCTCCAAATCTGTGCTCACTTTAAGTAATATATATATTTTTAATTACATAATTTTAAATCTCAACAAACTGCAATAACAGGCAGGCCTTTTCTGTATAAGGATAATAAACATCTATACTATATTCAAAGGTTTGGGATGATAAGATTCTTCTGCTCTCAAGATGCATTTATTTGATCACAGAAAAATGCTGTAAAATATTTATTTTTCAAATAATTTTCTATGTGAATGTTAAAAAAATGGTCATTTATTTCTGTGATCAAAGCTGCATTTATTCCGGTATTCAGCGTCATGTGATCCTTCAGAAATCATTCTAATATGCAGATTTGCTGAAGAAGAAACATTTCAAAATTTTTGATTAATTTAATGCGTCCCTGTTGAATAAAAAGTATTAACGTCTTTTCTTTTTTTTTAATACCACGTTTTATAAAACCCAGTATAGCTATCAATGGATTGCAGACAAAAATAAACCTGAAAGAATCTGAAACAAAGGAATGAAATATTATACAATGTCATTAATTTAAAATTCATAATGCAGCACCCAGGACAGCTTTAATGCTCCATTAAATACAGTCTCTTGAACAACAGTCAAGTGTTGAAATGGTTCTTTACCATCCTATCATGCACTGAGATATGCGCTGGTGTTGACCTTTGACCCACGGAAACAAATGGACGTAGTGAGCAATCAGTTTGTTATTAACAGCCGAACCACACGGACTGTAAACACAAGTCCATTATTCCACAACAAGTGGTTTACACCATACTGTAAAACAGCCTGTGACAGGGTGTTTAGAAAGGCTTGGATAATAAGCGAAGAGCTTTGGGAACATTTTCACGATCCTGTTTTTCATTTTTTACTTCCCTGGTTACCCTTAGTAAACCAGACAGCATTTTAAGGTTATTTTAACTTACATGCCCTATCATACCAACAGGTGTGCACAAGGCTGTTTTAAAACGTATAAGCAGTCCAAATTGTGCATTATTTAATACCATAACATGACAAAAATGCACAATTTTAAATGTTATATTTTTAGTGCTTACAGTATCATGACATTAGCTTAGCAAAGTGCTAATAGATATTTGTGCGCACTATTTGTTTGATGTATAATAGCGCCAAGTGTTTCCAAAGGTACAGTACAAGATTGTTTAGACTACATTAGGCCCACAACTGAACAACAGAACTACAGAAACGTTAGAAGAAAAGTTAGTCGGTTACCAAGACATGTGCAGGGTTGTTATACAACATAACATACACAAATACGCATCACAATCTTCAATTATTAATAACACTTACAACTTACAAGTTCAAAGGATCAAACCGGTCCAAATAAACGGGGCTCTGGTCCTTCTTTAAAGACCAAGCGTTTGGTGAATATCGCGTTGTACTCCATGATTGCAAAAGCAGTCATCATTAAAATGACGTGAACACAACACAAGATTGTCCTGCTGAGGTGTTGTTGAAAAAATGAATGTTAACCGCTCATTCTTTGTAAATTCATCTTTTGGAAGGGCATATAAAATAAATTTACTCTCACAGGACACAGCATCTTCTTCACATGATGTTATTCATGTGGAGATCGTACTGTTTGTGGGCGGGGAAAGTTGTTCGCGGCGTAGAACGTAGGCGGACATTATGCAACGTAACAGAAAAAGATTCGAATTGCTGACGACTCGTTTAGGCGAATGTAGATAATATCTATTGATAGATAATAACTTTATTTATCGTACACTGTCAGTGTCACAACTTTACAGATCACATACAGCTACATGACACACTGCGTGAAAGATCATATTTGAAAAGGCATAATGGGCACTTTAAATATTATTATAGATTATGAACTCATATCGGCCAGCGATGGTTTAATTTCTAAATCTGTTGCCTTGAAGAAACAAAACTCATCTACATAATCTTGAATGGTCTGAGGGTAAGTACATTATCAGACAATTTTATTACTGGGTTAATTATTTCTAAACATGTTTTGTCATTCTGCAGAAACAGAATGCAAGACCAATAAATAATCACCCTAAAATTGAAAGAAAGCTGTACAATTTAGACAAATTAGCAATGGTGTCAAAAAACATCCATCGCAACTCTGGATCAATTTCCAGGCACAACACTAGGAAAAACCAACACAGTCTCACGACCAATTCATACGTATTTTGTGGCTAATTTGTGCTAAATCATACAAATTCTTCCGATCTTACTCTGATTTCTCTAAACTCCTGTGACGGGAAAGTTTAGGGGCGTGGTTAGGTGTAGGTCAATCATACAAATTGACATGAATTGGCAACTCGTAAAATACATATGATTTAGCAAAAATCACATTTTTAGGAGTGAGGAGTGTAGCAGATTAGCCACCTCCGAAAATATGTACGAATTTTCGTGAGATCGAGCTGGAAAAACACATTTAATAAATACTGGTGCCAGCTTAGTAATTTTGCTTAGTAATTTCAACTTTTCAGACTACCCTAGCAACCCTTTCAAAAACCCCTAGCATCAAATGTAGCAATTTTGTTTTCCAACTTCTGGCCAAATTAATTGAAATAACACAAAAAGAGAAAAGCAAAGATGCCTAGCTGCTATTTGTTCAATTAAATAATAATAATAATTTAACAATTGTTAGTTTATGATAAACTTTGCTAATAGTACACTGTAGGAAAAATTGAAAAACCCTCAATAAGCAACTTTTAGCACCAAATCGACCTCCCTTTAGCAAGTTTTTCTGAAAATTAGTTGGCAACACTGTTTACAAACTATATATACACACATTAGGTGTGATTATTTTACAGTTCCACTTCATTTCCAGTATTCTCAGTGTAGCTCTAAAAGTTAATAGCTCCTAGGAAAAGCATGTTATCTCTCTGAAGAAAAACAGTGGGACCCATTAACACCAGGTCCCCATTACCAGTTTGAACCAATGACCTTCAGCGTCCTTAAACACACCGTATGACACTGGACAGGTCAGAAGAATATTAGTGCTGTTTGCTAAAGCAGGCACATCTCATCCCACATGTTTGTTAATTAATTCTGCTTCAAATCATACGGTATGAGTAATTTAAGATATTTTTACCTTCAGATCATAAAATAAGTGGAAAACACACTATGCTTTTAATGTAGCATAACATCACATAGACATTAAGATGAGTTCAACCTGTAAACAACCAGCTATTAATTACTCCGAACACACTTAAAAGACTCAGCAACCACAAAATCATACCCACACTGAACTCATGCTTCTTTAGATATATTTATATATCAATTTAAAAAGTATGTATGTACCTAATATTTTATGCACGCTAAATGAAATCCAGAATGTAATACAGAACAAGTATTTTGACTGCTAATATATCATTTAGTGCCGCTCCAGAGGCATGTGCTCATGAAGAGCAGGTTCTTTCATCATGCCATACTGACGTAAACAGCCAGTGTCTCTATCCTCCTCCAGACTCTGTGTGTCTGTGTGTGAAAATCAGACGAATGAGGAGATGTATTTTTAGCTGTGTATGACTGATCTGGCAGGAAACAGAAAGGAGACGATCTTTAAATACGTGAGAAATGAGCACTGGGAGCCTGTTAAGACTGGAAACATGTTGATCTGAACAGCGGGAGAGTGAATCATTACTGCATCTACCGCAGTGATGCCACTAAAATATTCCCTGACCTATTTCAAGAGATTCTGGTGGAGGTGCACAGCCATGCGTAACACAAAAGAAGATATTTTGATGAATGTTGGTAATCAAATTGTTTGGGTGGTTATTAACTTCCACTGAATAAACTTTTATCTCTAATATCTTCTACATTCCACAGAAGAAACTTGTACAGGTTTGTACAAAAAAAGTACATAGAAATGTACTTTTCATTTTGGCAATTAAAAAAAAAATATATATAATAATAATAATAATAATAATAATAATAATAATAATATTATATATATATAAATATATATATAATGCTATGGGACTCAATGGCTTAAGGCAACTGTTTAATTGCCAATATTCTTAAAAACATCTTGCTTTGTGTTCAGCAAAGGATTGGAAACAGGTTTTGAACAAGTGTGAACTGCTTAATTTGTAAAAATTAAATTAATGTCAATCTAATTTGTCAAATTTGAGGTCCTGGAACAAAGTGAAGTGACCGATCTGGCAAGCAGTTCTCAGTGCTACTGACATGCATTTCCTTGGTAAAATATAAGTTTGTGCATGTTTCATTTAACATTTCATTGTTATGCAAACTAAAGAGACAAGATGTCAGTCACCTAAATGAGTCACATCAGTCTTTTTGTGACATTAATTGTTTGATTTTTTACTTATCTTTTATAAGATTTTTTATAGTTTAAACGTTATCCTTCCAAATTTAAAGGGGATTAAGTGATTGACATTATTATTATTATTAATTATTATACTTGCTTTTTCTTAAAATATGCATGTTGCAAGTCAGCACTAACATATTTTAAATGATAAGCCCTGATGATGCGCAAATGACACAAATGTGCAGTATGTAATTTTGACAACTAATGGTAGAAATTGGCATTGCAGTCCAAATTTAAAATACTGAAGAGAGCTATCCGTCCCTCTCCCTCTTCCTCAGGCTCAATGCTCACAGGGGTTGCCAGATTTAAGACGTACAACAAGAATGAGCACAATTGGCAGTCAAAGGCGATAAACCCTGCTACGTTGAGTTGATTTTTCTGTTTCAACAATCCTCTGGTCATTAGGGTTGGGTGTTGTTTGAATTTTATCGATTCCGATTCTTATCGGTTTCCATTCTAATAAGAAAAGAAAATCCAATATAAAGTCAAACATTTAGTTATCAAACATTTATTCTGCATCTTTTTGCAAAGCATTCTGTGGCAGCCATAAAATAGTCAGTAATAAAATAGGAAACAAATAGATGCTGAGATTTTATAGGTCAGGTAGAATCTGCAATCTTTGCTACAGTTTGTTGTCTGGCATCAAAGGCTGCAATAGGTTGTGTTTTTCACCAACTGGCAACCCAGAGTGTCAGAATGCTATTGGGTAAACTGGCAGAGGGGCGGAGTCACAGACAAAAACAAAAACAGACATTCTGACACGGAACACACATTTTAAAACAGAATAACTGGCTGTAGCAGTGTTTTTCTGATTTGAACTTGGTATGTTTCCTAAAGGTCTGCATATAATGGTATTTTTAGGCATTAGTATAGTCATATAATGCCTATTCATAAAAGGGAAAGTTGTCTTATAGTACACACTTTACACAAAGCCAGAGAAAAGCTGTGCTCTTTCCAGCACAGATGCGTCACTCAAGCTGTTAAGCTTATGAATTGAAATAGTGCTCACTTGCATTCATTATGTCAACTCTCCAATCAAATCAAAGCAAGCGCTGCTGGAAGTTCCTCCAGCAGCAAAGCCCTTTTAAACCCAACAGTCTTCCCTCAACAGACAGCAACAGGGCATCTGTAAGAGAAATGTACCCCCTCTCTTGCTGTAAATGCTGTAAATCAACTTCATCTAAAGGGAAGCTTTGAGCAGTGTGTCTGATCATGGATTTCACCACACGACTACACAGAGCATCCGATTTAATCCATCCCATCCCAGCAGGTCTTTATAAGGCAGAACAGGGCGTGAGGCATGATTACACCAGTGGGACCCCTGAGTCCTGCCTGTGAGCTGTAGAGAGGGACATGCGCTTCTTTAAAGCTTGCTCATATCACTGTGTATGTGTGTGTGTTCAGATGGGCCACTCACTGGGTCATGACTTCCATCATGGAAAAAGTGAATGACAAGGTGCTTTTTTTAAAAGGCTTTTTTTTTAAGTTAAAGTAACTTGCCACTTTTTTGGGAAATAGGCTTATTTACCAACTCCCCGAGAGTTGAGTTTTACCATTTTTTAATCCATTTAGCCTATCTCCGGATCTGGCGCTAGCACTGTAGCTTAGAATAGATCATTGAATTTGATCAGACCGTTAGCATCACACATTTAATAATGACCAAAGACTTTCAATATACAGCTCTTAAATCGGTTTCTTTTGGGTTTTGTTCTTAAAACTGTTAATCTCACCACCAATACAAATCAATGCAATTTGTTTCCTTTTCTGTGAACTGCGTCTTTGAAATATTAAGTATAGAAGCAACTTGACGCTCACTGAATCTTGTGCCAGTAAAGCTAGGATTGAGAGCTGTATTTCCTATTTAAAACTTGACACTTCTGTAGTTACATTGCATTCTAAGACCGGCAGAAAATGAAAATTTGTGATCTTATCTGATTAAAAAAAGGGGAATAAACTACGATGAAAAAACATTTACAGAATAAACTCCTTCATGCACATCAAAAAAGTCATGTGACTATGTGCTATGAGACGGGATAACTTGAACGATGACGTTCACACAGCGACTATATGTTGTTATGGTCATTCTGAAATGGATGAGCAAAGTTTAAGTACTTGTGTTTAATAAATGTCTTACACGACTGCATTCCCAAACAGCAGCAGCCACCTTTAAAAGCAGCGACCACATTTATTGTGCTTCATCTGCTCGCTCTGAGGTGCCAATAGACTAATTTGCCTATTATATCTGAAAATTATTATATTCAGTGCCTCCTCCTATATTCTTATTGATTTAGTGCCACAGCTTCCTAGGAAGTGACGTTTTTGTTCTCTTTGACTTGTTGGATGGAAACGGTGCTTTCTTTGCATATGTCTTATGCGATAATATATTTTCGTATATTTTGAAAGCATAAGTGTGTATAGTACATCTTTATATTTTTTATACATATGAAAATATAATTAAGTAGATGCACATTTTGCAAAATTGCTAAATGATGCTTGGTTTATCAAGAACAGGTAAATGAATCCTATAATTCAGGACCTGGACTGAAAGTAGGGCTCTGTGGGTGCCATCTTAGTGACATCACTTCCTGTTTTAGGTTTTTTTTCTCTGCATGGTAGTTGCACACGTCTTTCTACTGATACCAATTATATATATATATATATATATATATATATATATATAACACCGAATCAGACTCAGTTTTATGAATAAACCTCTATCCATTGAGATGATCAGGAATAATGATTCTGATTTATCTGAATGGCTGAGCTGCATGCTCAAATTCAGCTTCTGCATAACAATGTTTAACAATATAAACATATCAAATTTATATTGTAAAGACACTTTTGTATAATTCAAAGATTCCATGGATGTTTAGGGTCCATGATGGAATCATACATGTCGAAAAAGAACCATCATTTTTAAGAAACTCACAAGCAATTGAAAAGACTGACATGTGATCCATGAGCAGTGCAGCTGCCACGCTGTAGTCCGAGTATCAAAATGTGACAGACCTTGAGACGACCAGACCCCGTTCATCTCCACAATAACAAACACTGTGACCTAGAAAAACTTATTTTCAGTCTTGTTTACGGTTCCTTCACATCTATCTGAAGAGTGGTACGTGAGAACGTCTGCTCAGAGCCATTGAGCTGTTAAAACTGAATCGGTGCATAGTGATCGCATGACCTGCATTTACAACTATGTCATCAGCAAAACATTGTATCTCAGTGAATGAAAGAACTTCTGACCACAGCTGTCTAACAATGGTTTCAGGAAACTCACTCCTGGTCGTTGTAGCATGGATCTTTCATAAAGTTCACCACACGTTTGTGTTTGTGTACCAGCTCAGTTTACTCACCCTCCGGGTCCAGCTGGGAGGTGCTTTGACTCTTTTTCCCCAGTCCCACCATGGCAGCCATCTTGGCTCCGAAGCTGGAGCGCCTCTTCTTGTCGTCGTCCTCGTCATCATTCCTGCCCAGCGAGCACATGTCTCCACCAACACTGGAGCTCTTGGTGATGTTGGAGCCCGGAGTGGCCGTCTGAGCCCTGTGTTTCATTTTAGATGTAAACTCACTGTCAGCCATGTCAGGTGCAGGAGTAACAGGAAGAGGAAAGGAGAGGAGGAGAGGAGGACAGGGACAGGAAGAGAGAGAGGAAGGAAGGGACAGGATTCAGCTACAGGATTTAGGAGAAGGGTCAAAGGTGAAAAACAAGATGCACGGGAACAACATGCACGGGACATCTACTGAGGAGCATAAGGGGATGGCGTATTTTTGTAGGCCAAAACCAAGAAATCATTGGTTGAATTCCTGAATCCAGGTCTCACTATTTCACATTTTATTCCTCCATATAAAATACATCAGTAATACCGCTTGAGATTTTTTAAAGCTTTTCCTCTTGAAAAAGTGTCTAAATGGACTACGGAGGTTGCTAAAGATATTAAACATCATCACACCTAACAAATAAACTCAACTGATCACTAGTTGCTTTCACAGCCTCGTTATGCCTATAAACTATTCTGACTCAAACTTTCCGAGAAAATGTTTTTAAATGAAGACGGTGTAGCTTGTCTATCGCCTACTTGAAGCCTAGGCTTCACAATTCATAGAAGTGTTTATTTGTGAAGATATTAAAACACAGTTTATGCATAATATTAAGAAATGTGCAATAAAGAAATACTCAATGTTTAATAAATAATTTTATATGAGTAAGTCTTGAGTGATACGTAACGCAATAAATGTGTTAACGGATTTGAAGTATACTTACTATGACATGCATTTCAAATAAATTATGACATATGACGAGTTATTTTTACTAGGTTAATGATGTCATGACATGTAAAGACTGTGTGCGGCTGTGTCTATTTCTAGTTCATCTTCTGTAAAAACAAACTGTTTTAGTGTAAAGTCAAATCTCTGCAACTCTAACTTAATCAATGAGCCTTAACATTATTTTACTGAAAATATGTACCTTAACATATCCTTAGGAAAGGTCAGTATAGAGACTGTGTGTATTTATACACAGAGACACAGTGTGCGGAAAGCTTATATAATGACCTATTTAGATGACATGAGACAAGCTCTAGGAAAAAATAATGAGACGGTGACTCATCAAACTCTCCTGAGATAATACGCGAGGACGACTTTAGGATATAAACATGAGATCTGTTCCTGTGCCAGTGACCTGTCTGACTAATAGAAACCACAGATTGCTGTTCTGTTGGTTTTCTGTGAATGGCAAGTGTTTAAGGGATTTTTTTTATTTTTTATTTCTATATAAAATCGTATTGGAGGGGACTTTTGTTAAGACATTTTCATTGACACTGAGCTGAAACATTTGTACGGCTATGATGAAAAAGATGAGGCTGTTTCTATGACAACCGGCCTCATCTTTCCTCTGCATGTTAAAGTCTTCATCAGGAAGGATCACCTGACATTAAACACTCTAAAACTTAGACACTGACTCAAATGTACGTGTTATATATATACATTTAAATTTGCTTCTACAAAACAGACTAAACCTGATATAAATTCACTTTAAACCATGGCTTATATAGAAGAATTGCTTTATAAAAGCAATAAGCCACTTAATGCGTTTATAAAACACTTATTCCATACAAGTACTAAGGTTACACCAATTAAACAGAGCAAATGAAGTGTAATGATATTAATAAAAAACATAATTCTTCGCCAAACAATGCTGTTCTTCAGGAATGGTTGTGGTTTCAACAAAGTGGTTGGCAAGCAACACACAAATGTAAACAAAGGTGTATGTTTGTTGAGTAATTTGCAACAGCTTCGAACTTGGTTCATCCAATCAAAATAAAGAACCGGAACTATTTGTTTTATAAACTGCTTGTGATGTGGGTATCGAATGTTTTCAGTAGGTCCTATTATTGTAGCTGTACAAACAAATTACAAACCTCTAATCTCCTCTTCGATTCTTAAAAATACTGTACTTGGGATTTTAGATTGTACATGGTTTCTGTGCTGAATACTTGCTCATTTTCTTCCCAATTTGTGCTCTTTGTATTTCTGTGTCTAATATTGGGATACCGCAGAGTAATTTTTTGCATATTTCTAAACCTGGGTGAAGGTTTTGAGGGGTGTGAGTAATGCAGCATTTTTCATTGTGTGTGTTCTCAGTCATCAGGCAAATCGGAAACGGTGGGTGGACAGAAGGACTCGGTCACCCCTCCTCATATTACAAAAGCTCATTTTTTTTTAATGAGCCAGCTCCATTCATCTTTTCTTGGCACTTATCCTCATACTGCAGCAGCTCAGTGTTTCTGTGGAAACTCCGGAGTGCAATGAAGATGAGGAGCTGTTTGGGTCAGACGCTACGGGATAACATGCACAATAACAGACAGGAAATGACCTCGCCTGGCTTTGACAACAGCATTTGAATCTAAGAATGAGATTCCCAGTAATTAACCCAATATGAACGACCAAATGAGATGTTTTCAAGAGTGTGGCCGCTACTTTAAAATGATTGAAAACCCATATAGAAACGCGGTGTTCAACATCTGTACGAGAGAGCCTCCGAGTGCTGGTTATGTAAAAACTGCAGTTGCTAATTGGTGAAAAATTCTGTTAATGACATTAAAATTCTATTTTATCTTCTGTAGCGTTTTTTAATGATCACAAACACTTCATCTATATTCAATTAGTGACCCACAAATGGCACTGAAAACTTATTGAAGTGGAAATTGCGAGAAATGCTGGAGAACTGAAGCTTTTTTCTTGGTTTTGCTCTAATTGGAGTGGAGACAGCAGCTGCTCATGCAACTCTCCCCGGGGTTTCTTAGATGACTGGGATATTATGTAAGACACAAGCTCTTTTGGGACAGCATGATGAACGATATGGCAGTGGAGAGAGGTGTCATCCTTAACTAACAAACATACAGCTGGTTTACAAGACAGTGAGAAGAGTGAAAGAACAGGCTCAGTTGTTTTTTAAAGTGGATTTTGATATTGGTCTTATTGATAATTAACCAAACCAGAAAATATGATGCCTTATTTAAAACGACATTACAATAAAGATTAAGATCTTTTAGAGTTGTCTTTATAGCAGGTAAACTAAATTATTGACAAAAACAAAATATTTTTTATTAAAATTAAAATAAAAATTTTAAAAAAGTAAAAACCTACTTTAACATTATAGCTAATTTAGGTTTTGTTTATGGTGAAATTAAGTCGTATAAAGCCAAAATATATTATTATTATTTCTAGAGCCAGACTTGATACTGTTTTGCCGATTTTATTGGTCAATATGAGCCTATTGCACAGCATTGGTGAATAGGTGCTGATATGCCACCGATATGAACGTAATTTTTTACGGGTGACTTGAATCTGTTGAATGGTGATGTAACGCTATGTTGTCACCTAGTTGGTGACACTTAAAGCTATAAAGTATAAAAACACTACTTTCACAATGAGCTTATCATACTCATTTGATATTAGTAGGGCCCTATATTTTCTACAATGTAGAAAACGTGAACAGAATGGCAGAATTTACTGTATAATGCAGTTTTACACAGGAATTGTCATAAAAATAGTAGGTCCATACAATTAAATCAAATCATGACTAATGTCTTTGCTGCATTAGTAGGGCACTACGACTCCTGCGATGCAGAAAACGCAAACAGAATGGAGCAAACAGAAGCAGAATTTAGTGTCTAGACTAGTGTCTGTAAATATTAAACTGCAAAAAGACTATTTAAATACGAATCGTTATGCGAATGGGAAGTTTGTCAAAAATTTGACTGGTACTGTACTGTAATATCGGTATCTGCATCGTCGACCAAAAACCCA
Source organism: Enteromius viviparus (assembly GCA_032353835.1). NCBI lineage: Eukaryota > Metazoa > Chordata > Actinopteri > Cypriniformes > Cyprinidae > Enteromius > Enteromius viviparus. The sequence continues at coordinate 2,297,352 of JAUCNO010000353.1, forward strand.
TATCGGTCAAGCTCTAAGTATTATACCGACCTACATTAAGATTATGGCTACATAATAAAGTATAATCTTTATAATAAACAATATTTTGACTTTGTATCAATGTTTTTTCAATCAAACCATAAATATAATTTGAAAAACATAAAACATTTTCCTGTAACTAACCAAAGAGATTTTTAAAAAAATTTTGTTTTGTTTGTCTAAAACACAAAAAAATTGCATCGTGCTAACAACTTGACATGTACACTATTAACATTAACATTAACATGGACATTAATAACACAAGTAAAACTGTTTCCTATCTCTTCTCATTCTTAAACTCTTATTTCATTAGATTTACATTTGAATACATCCGATATTTAGAGGCATGATCACACTAGTTGCAGGACACTAGAGATAGAGGACACTAGCTGGAGGACACTAGTTGGGGTTTACGAGATGATTTGTTTCTAACCTCTCAGGCTCCTCCTCTTCTTCCTCGTGCTCTGAGAAGAAAGTAGCCCCACCCACCTCCCCATCATGCCCCGCCCCCTGTGAGCTCGCTGTAGTGGCTTCCACCTGCTCTTCCACAGAGACAGCGCCCTCCTCTCCCTGACTCTGAAGAGCCTCCGCACGGCTGACACACACACACACACACACGTAAACCATGCCACGACACAAATAAAGGAAGCATGCAAGAAAGAAAAGACACAGAAAAGACAGATATAAACCTGACAAACATGAGATGAAGAAAAGAAAAGAAACCCTGAGCAAAATAACTGTATGAAAACGTGAAAAATGGCAGAATGATGCTGTGAATTTCTCTTTGAGAGTTTCAGTTTTTCTGTTATTGGGAGAATCTTTTATAAATAGTGAAAAACGTCCAATCCATATTTCTAATATACATTTTAAGCTATAAACACTTTTTGCAGCGAAAAATCATCATTCTTATTTGTGCGAAATGAAAATATTTATTAAATGAAATAAATTAATATCAGTAACTTTTATTCAGAAAGAATGCATTAAAATAATCAAAAGAGACTGTACAGTTTAATTTTTTTTTTCTTTTTTTCTATTTGAAATAAATGTTCATCAAACAATTCTAAATTCTGAATGAATTAAAGTGAATTAGCATATTAGAATGACTTCTGAAGGATCATGTGACACTGAATACTGTAGTAATGATATAAAAAAATATTGTTCTGATCTCAGGAATAAATTACATTTTACAATATATTACAATAGAAAACAAATTGCTATAATATTTCAAAATATTCTAATTTTTGCTGTATCAAGTAAGCTTTCATGAGCATAAATGAGTCTGAAAACATGCTGTCTTCCATATATGAATTGAATTATGAGTTGGACAGTTATGAGTAGGTAAATATAAGTTGGACAGTTCTTCTTGAGATTCACCTTTGTTCAAAACCATGAAGTGGTCTCAGTCAATGATAAACACACTCTTGGTAAGTTCAGAGGTTGGGCTCACTTCACAAGCAGGCAGAGCTGAACCTGAACTTAGCACAAGCACAATAAGTGTGTTCCTGACTGCAGACACATCCACAGCTGTCAGGGTCGGTGGTGGGGGGGGGTTTACTGTGCACTCACCTGATCTTGCGGCTCGCTCGCACCCTTTCTGACTGGACAGACATGTAGCTCGTGCTGCTAAGCCGAGATGCGCTCGACATAGCGGACACGTCGCTTACATCACTGTCCGATGATCTCATGGAGAGACTGTCCATCCCACGCTGTGAGGGGAAAAAAACAAGCATTATTTGTATTTATTACATTAAAATAATGCTGCATGAACTGCCTTCTAATCAGGAACTGAATGAATCTCACAATTGATTCCTATACAGTGCCTGGCCACTTTATACTGTGTCACTAATACCTGTGTACTTACATAGTGACTAGTTTACATATCTACAGCTATGTTATGTGCAAGCACAAATGTGTAACAGGACATAGGTTTAGTGATGCGTACGGTATGAGAAGTTGGATCTGGAGTTGATGCTCCACTGTACGGTACTATACTGTAATCAGTGTACTTTTATGATAATCCTCAGGAACTGTCCATTTAATCTAAAGTGTTACATTCTGGACACCAACCACAATTTATATGTAAAGCCTAACCTACTGACTAAGAGAAACTACTTGGTATATCCATAGGAAATGTTTACTTACCAAAAGTGTTGTTACCAATGTCCTGTTACACATTTGTACTTACACATACTGTTCAGCGGGTTGTTACAAGTGTGTAGTTACAGAAATATTCCAGCTGTAGATACTATGTAGCAATGTGTACTTACACTGTGGTAATATACTAAGTACACATTCTAGTGATGTTAACACGCTCCTAAGCTAACAATAACACGCTAATAAGCATAACAATAGGCTTTTGTTTTTACGTCAAAAATCATTATTATTTGAGGTAAAGATCATGTACCTACCAATAATATATTACAACTTTATTTCTGATTAGTAAAATGCATTGCTGAGGACTTCATTTGGACAACTTTAAAGGAGATTTTCTCAATGTTAATTTTTTTTTAGCACCGTCAGACTGCAAAAAAAGGATGCATTTTGCTTCGAGAAGAACTTCTCATTGAACTTGGTTGGGCCCTGATAAAACTGTTTATCATCTGAAGAGTTCATTCCTTACTGCCAGCTATTCTCAACCCACCCACTGGTGACAAAGACCAAACGACTGGCATCGGACATGTTTGTATTCCTAATATATCAAGGGAGTTAAGCTGCAAATGATCCATTGGCTGAGACCTCTCAGAGAAGAAATGCTCCCATATTTCCAAATACTGAGGAAACTACTACTGCTTTACAGTAGAAGGACACAAAACACTTAGGAAATGAACTCAAGAGGAAGAAACATACCCTTGATGGATCCTTCAAAGTGCCTGTGTGGAAAGACAAACAATGGTTAGATGAATAGAAAATCATCACACAAAAGCACAACGTGTGACACAGTGTTGGTGCTTGTTACATACAAATACACATCAGCAAGCTTTAAAGCGACACACGGTTGACATAAACGTATATGGACCACATTTTTCAACTGTATCTGATCCAGTCAAACCAAATAGCCAGTAAGAAAACATTATGCCATTAACCGGCAGAATGACAACGGATTTAGACAGTAATTCAAAGTCAATGTTTTATGAACATGTTTGATCAGCAGATTGACCAGCTATCATTGATTCTGAAAGACTAAAGAAGAGACTGCATCTTTAAATCTGGTACTGTATGTCTGCTAAACATGTCCTTTGACAACTTTTAGGAGTACATTTGTATGCTGTACTGTGGATAAACTCAAAATTAACACACAAGCTCACATAACGCAGCGATGAACAAAAAAGCCGCAAAAAATAACAAGTTCAGAGTCCCCAAGGAACGGATTAAGAAAAAAATGATAAGCTTTTAAACTTTTATCACAGATATTAAATAAAACTCATCAAGCAACAGAGGAAATGCTCATATTTCGACACTTGGTATTAAAAATAATGCCTTGGATGTTTGGATTGATGTAGCGATAAATCTTTGAATTTCATATTTGAAATTTCAACATTAATGCAATTAATTACAACAAATCTGATCGCTTGCGAATCACTGAAAAGACCAGAGTAACTCTTTGAATGCTGGTGTATCCACTCCACCAATTTAACCGGCAAAACTCCTAATTGCAACTCAAAACTAGTCCATAACTAGCCCAATCACATTTTGAGGGGGCTCAACCATTAAAAAATTGCATTCCAGGGGGTAAAATACAATTTTTTTTTTTTAATTTCAGGGGCTAATTATTGCGCTATTCAATCTGCGGACATTAATAACAACAATTAATAGAGTCAAATGTGTAGCCTAATTGTCTGGCCAAACTCAGGCAGTAGACAGATACAGTCTAGAAAGTGTCATTTTTGCCCAGCGTTGCGCTATTTTTCTCCAGAAGTATGACTCTGAAAATGTTGTTGTACTAACAAATTGTATTCACAAAGCACTTGTCAGTGCATCTGTCTGTTGTTGTTGTTCCATCTGTTCCATCATATTTTCTACTGTGAAACAGCTGCCTGGGCCGGTGCTGCCACCTTGTGGAACAACTAATTAGTGCAAAACACACTCAATGTGCATATGCACACGCCGAGTAAACTGGGTGCTGTGTGTAAAAAAAAGGCTAAATATACCTTGAGTATGCAAGGGTATGCTTACAGCGCATGTGATGCTAATTTCTTCATCAGCATAGTATGTGTACACTAGCACGCACACCATGTGAATTTTGTAACCATTCTTACATTAAGCCACAGTAGTTTTGCACTAATCAGCTGTTCCACAAGGTGGCAGCACTCGCCTGAGCTGTTGTTTCACGGTATAAAATAAAACTATAGAGACAGAACAGAAACAAAACAACATTGCAGAGAATGCAACAATTACATCCACATTGACAAGCGCTTTGTGCGGGGGTTATGGGATAGACACAACTTTAAGCTAAAGAGTACAAAGGCATAATGGTCATAACGTTAAGAAAAAATACTTAAACTGGACAAAGAATAACCTTTCAACTACCTGAAATTGACTATATTTTGAAAGGCTATGCATACAACAACACAAAAAGTATACTTGGGCCTTAATTGGGTAATACATACCCTAGAATTGAGGTAGTAATTTGTACTCTAACTCTATATATGCACTCTTTAGTGGTTAAGAAGATGTCCTTTTGAATGAACTGTCCCAGCAACCATTCAAAGTACATTTCTTTAGCACAATTGTTCTTCAGGTGTGCAGTTAAAAAGTGCAAACTTCAGATAAACTCTCTATAAGTTTGAGGCCAGAAAGTTGAACTGTTTTCTAAAGTCTCACCACTGGTTTCACTGTAATAAAAATACAGCAATACTGTGAAATGAAACTGTAGTTGGGCATTAAGCAGTACTAATTCCAACACACACACACACACACACACACACACACATTTCCAAAGGTTGTTCTTCAGGGGCTTTATGTTGGTGTTACACAAACTCAATCTGTATACAATACCTGCATCTCCATTCTCTGACACTGCTGACTCTGACATTACAGCTGATGTGCGGATGAGAGGAGAACAAGACAGTTTAGACAGACACAAGACGCACAATGTGATGATGGACACACACTCTCAGACACAAACAGAGTTTAGATGAATTTCATTCGGAAACTCATCACTCATAACATGCCGAAACAAACCAAAACACAGATCTGAGAAATCCAACACCAAAAAAACAAAAAAAAAAAACAAAGAACTGCATACTTCAAGCAAAAGTTAAAAAAATACATCAACTTTAAACACGGACACTAAAGACAGACCACCACTGCGGACCTATTTTCCCCACTACATACTACTACAAGCAATGCTTTTATAAAATGCATTTATAAACCACTTACACGCTACTGTCTCAAGTTAGCTCTTCTTTAAACTATTCTAGAAGTTTCATTCGAAAAGCACAATCTTAAAAATAACAATCTCATCTCACAAGCCTCCTGTTTCATTTTTTCCCTATTTTATGCTGTAAACGTAATAATTCATGTAATGTATGCTATTGTTCTGTTTTTCTTATTCACTTCAGTTGTATGCAATAAAAATTCCAGGAACAAAAACTTACATGTTTATGTATAAGACGTTAGTGAGAACTGTTTGTCTCAGCATCAATAAAAGTATGTTAATCAAATCATCATGTGCATGACTATGAATGTGACCTCACTTCTATCTCAAGTTGCTATAGTCTCGGCTTGAACCTTCAGAAGGTCCAGTCTGAACAAACAACACAGCAGCAACAAGAGCAGCAAAAGAAGAGTAACAGCACAGAAGAAGAGCTGAAATCTAGAACCCTCAGAAGCACACTAGGATTGATCTACTCTACTATAAGGGCAGATGAAGACCACAGGTTGTGCCATACCAGGAGCTTTCTTCTGCTGGTCCTCCCATGTCACCTCTGAAGTTACAACACAAGGAGAAACAATCAATGCTTATGCTTAACAAAACTGTTCATTAGATGTGCGCAGAACAGGCCTGCAGAGCTCACATTCAGGTATGTTCTACTTACAATTTTGCAATATATATATACTGTACAGTCCTGTGAAAAAGTCTTTGGCCGCTAGTATTTTCACCAACAAAAAATGGTTTTACGTGGGTTATTTCTATCTAGACTTTTGCACAGTACTGTGTAATTGTTTATTTATTATTAGTATCATTTTTACTTGTACCAATTAAAAATATATATATTAAAAATTATTACTAGTAATTTATATGTTATTAATTTTGTAGATAATTTATTTAAAAATGCTTTTAAAAAAAGACATAGGCTTTCTTTAGTTTGTACTATGAAAGTGAAGCTGATTTTTAAGGTCTGTTTTTTAAGGAGTGCTATTGAGCCATCTACAGCTGAATGAAGGTATTTCATGAGTACAGTTCCTTAAAAAAATAATAACCAATTATTCTTAATTAAATTTCCATTAAATCCACCACAGCTAGAACAACAGCGTAGCTTGGTGTGAAAACAGAATTTCTAAACATTTTCATTAACAAAACAGGTTTCTTAATTGCGTCACCAACACAACCATAGCATGCTATATCTGATGACAACCGTACAAACAGTAAGTACTGCAAATGTATACAACATCTACTTGTGCTAAATCTATCCAGCACAAACACACAGTAAAACATCACAGAGAGATTCACACGCTCACACACACTTGCCTTTCCTCCCATTGACAGGTGGGGGAGCTACAGGCTTTTCCTGGGATTCTTTTGTGAGAAACAGCATACACATAAACAGAAGGTGAGTCCATTGTTCCCACAAACACACAGGAACACTCTAACACACACACACACAAGCTCAAGAGAAGTTACCCACACTATTAAAATAAAATGAACATAATTGGAATTTGAACCTTAAACCAATATGCTTTCTTAGGACAACTTTTTTTGAACCACTTAAAATGTTGATTACAACTCATATATAAAGTAACTAGCACTCAGACTATGTTCAGAACAGCATACTACTCCACTGTTTTGTGCAGTGTGCAGTTTCTAGAATACTACTGACTGTATTATTGAAATAATCAAGGCAGTATATAGTGCATAGGGCTCTATGAAAAACCCTAAGTGTATACTGTATGTGTAGTCTGCAATAAGCAGTACACTAGTATTTATAAGGTCCAAAATGTATACTGTGCACTACGCATTAAGCAAGCATTTATAAGGCTCTAGGTATATACTATACAGTACCCATTAAGCAGAACACTAGTTTTTATATGGCCCTAAGTGTATACAGTGCATTATGCATTAAGCAAGTATTTACAAGGCCCTAAGTGTATACAGTGTAGTACACATTAAGCAAGCATTTATAAGGCCCTAAGTCTATACTGTACACAGTAAGCATTAAGAAAGTATTTATAAGGACCTAAGCCTATTCTGTGCAGTAGGCTATGCATTAAGCAAGCATTTACAGTATAAGGCCCTAAGTGTATACTGTGCAGTATGCATTAAGAAAGTATTTATAAGGCCCTAAGTGTATACAGTGCAGTATGCATTAAGCAAGTAATTATAAGGCCCTAAATGTATACAGTGCAGCACACATGAAGCTACTGTAAGTACACTAATATTTATAAGACCCCAAGTGTATAATATACAGTAAGTAGTACTATTAGTCTATTATAAACGCAGGCAGAGTGCTTGTGCTCAGCTCTTCTGCAGTGACACACCTGGCACTGAAGCCTGTTGGACGAGCGGTGAGGATGATGATGGAGCAGCAGCAGGAGGAGGAGGAGGAGGGGCGGGAGAAGGAGCTGGAGAGGGAGGGGCATACATTGGAGAGGGAGAAGCATGTGTGGGTGGGGGAGTGGCAACTGAAAGTGGCGGATGAGCGTGTGCAGGAGGGGGAGGAGCATGAACAGGAGGTGGTACAGGGGCGTGGGGGGCAGCAGGGCCCGGGACAGGAGGCTCCATCCCCACAGGAGCTTTGATGATGACAATGAAGACAACAGGATTGGCAGAGACAGAGTTATGGACAAAAAGAAAAAGAATTACAAAAGACAATTAGCACATAAAGATGAATATTTATAAAATGTAGTAATGCACCAAGTAAAAAAAAGGTAGCAGGCTACTACAACAGATATTGTTGTAAGATATTATAATAATAACAATAAGATATTAACTTATTTATAATTATTTTATTATAGTTAATTATTTTTTCTTTTATTACAGTTTTTATTATAATTTACGATAATGTAATTTTTCCAGAATGCTTTATTTTTTTACTTTAACTACATTATTTAATAATACTTGTTTTATTCTTTGGAATATGTATGTATATATTTAAAGCTCAGAACCTGTGTAATATGCACACCTTTGTTCAAAAATTTGGAACTTTATGATATATTTTAAAATAAGTATCTTATTATCATCATCAAGGTTGCAATTTATTTGATCAAAAAATACAGTTACATGTCTTATTATTACACAGGAAATCTGTTTTAGATATATACATTTTTTACTTTTACTTTTAAATAATTTAATGCAAATTACATCCTTCCTGAATAAAGGATGGAAAAGTATGGAAAAAGTAGTAGTATATAGACTTGCATCTAACCGGTTAAACAGGAAAAATAGAATATTTCATAGCATTCAGTTAATTCCAAACAAATAAATCAGCATTTTTGATTTTGGTTTTTATATTATTATCATTTCTTTAAAAGTTTTATTATCATTATTTGTTTATTTTTTATTATGTGATCAAACAGCTATCTATATAACAACAGCATTACCAGCCATTGCTTGGGTGGCTTGTGGATGTGGAGGAGGCGGGGCCGGAGGTTGTGAAACCCCTCCCACCACTTCAACATTCAGACAGAAATGAGAGTAGGAAAGACAAACATAAGTATTCCATCAGACATGAAGATGATAACAACAGAACTGAAAAAGAAAACAGTCCTTTGTGTCTTAAATTACCAGCCAGAGTCTGTGGAAGCTGGGACAGAACAGGGGGCGGAGCAGGAGGCTCAGGCACCGCCCCTGTTCCTGCTTCATTGGTTGATGGATTGTGCCAATCAAAAGAGAGAACAAACCAAAAGATCACTAGGTGACTAACAAACCGTGACTATCATTCTGTGACTGACAGCAAGGCCACTATTAAGAGTAGACTTCAGAAGGTCCAGTCTCATTTCTAAAACACAATACAAATAAATATTCATCTCTCAGAATTCTGAGAGCCACATACCAGAATTTAGCTGAACTAATATCAGAACTTTGCCTGGCTGTTCTGCAACTTAAACGGTGCCAGAAGATGCTACTAACATTACAGATCTGATATAAATTGCTTTTAGCTTTTACCCTAAACTAATCTAAACAAGGGACACTGATTTTATGAAAGCCTGATTATGCTATAGAATAACAATACAAAAAAGGATACAGTATGGCTATTTTTGCAATTTCAGACTTTTATATCAGAATTGCTACTTTATATCTTTTATATATTTTATATATATATATATATATATATAAAATATATTTGCAATATATTTTGCAAATCAGAATTTCTCTCCCAAAATTTTTCAAGTTCCAATCTATTTTTTCCCTTCTCGGTTTAAAATTCTGTGCAAATTATGTCTTGGAAATTGGACTTTCTCTCACAGAACTGAAATTTAAACTTATTTTCTTATAATTGTGACTTGTGGCCTTTCCCCTCTCAACCTCTTAAGAACACAGTACTAATAGAGTTAAAGTTAATTCAAGTTAGAATGTCCTATTTTATTTCATGGAAAAAAACTTGGGTACTTTTGATATCAACTGCAGAAGATATTAATCCAGACACAGACAAACTACATAGACTACACAGCATACATTTATAATGATAAACGTACAACACTACTGATTGCGCTGACATGGCCGAAGCACTATTCGCTCAACTAAACAAACGGTAGAAGCTAGACCAATGACAGGTAAAGCCCACAGGTTGAATCAAACAGAGGAGACGATAAAGCTGTAATAAAGAAGACAGAGACGAGGCTAAACACACAGAAGCTAGTGCTTACAGACCTTCATAAGGTTCAGTAATGCCCTCGCCATCTTCTGGGGAAAAGGGTGAGGGGGAAAAAACAATCCATGCTGTGTTATGTAAAGGAGAATACTATAATTTTATCATTTCAAAACATTCTTTACTTGACTGGTTCTTTTTGCGTAAGCTGTTTTTCTAATAACTATTGTGCACTTTTCTTTCGTTTGTTGAATTTCTGTCAGTTACCCAATGGAAAGGTTTCTCTTATCGTCTACATAAACCCATCTAGTGACTCTAAACCGGACCGATCATACAAGTTCTCCACTCAAGAGCCACAAACCCTGTGATTTGGTTGATCTACTCACTTCTGTCCATAGACCCCTTGGGTGGGACCTGCGGTAGCTGCCGACCTCTTCGACTCGATACCGGCGTGCTGGTGGGACTGGTTTGAACCGATCCGGTGCGGATGTTTGCCCTGTGGGACAGACGGTATGTCAGGAATGAACACAAAGCACTTCATCTAAACAAGTGTTGGTGGTTGAATCATAAACCTGGCCAAAACACTGTTAGACTAACACAGAGCACGCTGGTGGGAGGACGCCAATACAAACAAACCTACTGACTACTGTTATATTGGCAGTAGCATCATTTAATGAGACCGTAGTATCAGAAAACACATTCCACTTGAATGCTATAAGAAGGGATGCATACTTTGTACTATTAAACACAACAAGTCAATATTTGGCACAGTTTTTTTTCTGGGGTTAGTAAGAAACTTGGGGGAAGTAGAAACATTTGGTAAAATATGTCCTGTAGATAAGGTACATCAACATAAGCTGTACAGCAACCCAGATAAGACAGTAGGTGAATCTCATGAAACCTGACAAGTCATATTTCACTCCAATATCAAGAGACAAATATGTTGTAGCCACTGCCGTACAAAAGTTTGTGACCAGTAAGGTTTTAAATGTCTCTTAAGATTGTATTTATTTGATCATAGATACAGAAATAAACAGTGATACTGTAAAAATATGATTTATTTTAATTTACTTTTAAATATGTATTTTTTCGGAGTGCTGAATTTCTATGAACCATTACTCTAGAGTCTTCAGTGTCACATGATCGTTCAGAAATCAAAACTGAACTATTATTAGAGTTGCGCTGCTTCATATTTTTTTGGAACCGGTGATATTTTTTCATTTAATTTAATTTTTTTTACGATTATTTGAAGAATAAAAAGTTAAAAACAACAGCATTTATTCAAAATACAATTAATTTCTAACAATATGTCTTTACAATTACTTTTTATCCATTTAACTCATCCTTGCTGAATAAAGGTATTGATTCTTAAAAAAAAGGGCAAAAAAAAATCAGTAGTGTATAATATAATTTTTATTTTGAATAAACACTGTACTTTTTAAAGTTTCATTAATGAAATAATCCTGGGAAAAGTATCACAGGTCTGAAAAAATATTAAGCAGCACAAGTGTTCCCAACATTGATTATGAAGCAATATATTAAATGATTTCTGAAAGCTGGTAGGAAACTGAAGACTAGCATAAAGCTGCTAAAAATTCAGCTTTGATTACAGGAATAAATTCTATTTTTAAGGATTTTAAAATAGAAACATTTTATTTAAAATCTCAGTAATATTTAAGAAATTACAAGGTTTCTGATCAAATAAAAGAAACATTGATGCGCATAAGAAATATCAGTAAAAAAAAAATCTTACTGATCCCAAACCTTTGAATGGCACTATATATAAATTGTAAAGTTTTACTATTTTAAAACATATATATATATAATCTATACACACACAAACCAAATTATATTAAGCTGATTTTTTGTAGTAAAATATGACCTAGCATGTTCTTGACAGCATTATTTTGTAAAAAAAAAAAAAAAATCGGACCATAAAAGAGCATGCATTTGATAAATATGTCACAGTCATGTGCATTTTAGTCACGTAAACATACTAAATACATCCGTGTAAAATGCACATCAACTCCACAGTAAACACGATGATCTTTAAAGCACCTTTTGAGCTCAGTGTCACATCAGCTTTCAGCACATGTGGCTCACGTCTCAAAATCAACTGTGGCACATCTAAAAGCTACCGCATCAGTGAAAGTTCATGCACAAATCTGACACATTAATGTCATTTCCTAGTGACTTATGACGTGCGGGGACAAATTGTAAGTCAAAAGGTGTTATGGTGTCTCAAAAGGTGTGATGGAATCAGCATCAGGAAAAGGTGCTTGTGGTGGCTAAAGCTGCAAGGAAAGTGAAAAGGCCTGAATGCATGAGCACACGGCACTCATAACAGCCCATAACTCAAAGCGTAAACTGTTAAACAACAAATAAATAATGTTAGTAACACACACGCACACAAAAATAATAATAAAAAGTACGATGCCATGTACACACCATTATATCTCAAGAGGATATAACAGCTGTGTCTATAATCCAAATCAAAAGACGTTAGTAGCAACCATCATCGCTACTCGCTACTCTACAAATGAGGATCAAATCATAAACAGCATCGTTACACAGGGTTAAAATAAGAGGAAGTGGAGAGAGGGGCATTCCAGGTGACAGGAAGCAGAAGGCATGGGTTTCGTTTAGCGCTTTAGTGCTTGTTGTGATGGGTCGGGTCACCTCGTTAAGGCAGGAGAGGGAGGGGCGGATCTCCCTGACGGTAAGGATGGCATGGATCTCATGTAGCCGGAGTCGGGCCGCTCGGACGAGCGCGAGCGCGTGTAGACTGGTCGCTCCATCATGGGCCGCTGGTCAGCTGACCGGGACCTGTAATGCTCATGTCTGTCCACCATGCTGCGGCTATACCTGCAGAACGTTAGTCAAAAAGCCACGCTCAGCCAAGCCCGAGTGCATCGTGGGAACACAGGGCGTCTCAGCTGTGAAATGGCGTCGCTTGGCTAATCATTAGCACACCAAACAAAAAAATGCATTTCAATTTCAGCATTGGCTGCTCGGGGAAATCATAAATATTAACCAAACCAAAAATAAGTTTGCTGTTAACCATGTTAGGCAAATTGTCATGAAACAAACAAACGAAAGCTTCTGGAAGCTGCTGCAAAGAAAACAACTGAACACATTTCACACTAACAACTATTAGCCCTGTAACAACAGTCTACTCCAACACAGTCTCACAACCAATTTGTACATATGTTACGAGGGGGCTAATTCGTATAAATTTCTACAACCTCACTTTGTTTAAAACCCAAGTGACAGGTAGGTTTAGGGGTGGGGTTAGGTGTAGGTCATTCAAACAAATTCATACGAACTGGTAACTCGTAAAATGCGCACAATTTCGCAAAAGTCGTACAAATTTGTATGAATTGGCCACCTTGTGAAATATGTACGAATTGCCGTGAGATTGGTCTGCTCTACTCCTATATACTATATTTATGTTACTTGCATAATATTACCTCGGATCTTCCTCATAGTGTTCATGGTTAGCTGGGAACTCTGGGATAATGTCCTCTCTATATAGTTGCGTAAGAGAAGAACATAAAATGCTAATTTAAAAGATCTTAACGGTCAGTTGTCGCCTTATACAATTTACCCTTGTGAAAAAGCACTGCTTGTACACTTGTTGTATACTTCACATCTTATAGGTATACTTCTAAAAATTACTTACAAATTACATAATGTTAATTAAATAAACGGCCACTTAAGTGTACTTAAATAGAGACACATTCGTGACCAGTGCTGGGGAAGTCACATGTAAAAGTAATGCATTACGATACTGTGTTACTCCATTAATTTTTTTTCTTTAAAGTATGCTACTTATTTATTTGAAAAAGTAATGTGTTAATGGTAGAAAAAATTATCTGATTAGTAACTTGCTTTACCCCAACACTGTAAATGACTATGACTCTTAACACACTTAAGTAGACTTAAAAAGTGCACTTTGTAATGAAGTTTTACTTTAAATATATATTTAACTAACTATGATTTAGTAGTCTTTTGTCATGTTTTAAATGTAATAAACCTAGAAATATATAAATTACAAATATATTTAAATAACAAACATACAAGTTTTAATAGTGACATTCAATTTTAGTAGTCATGCATTATATTATAGACTTTATAGTATAAATTTAGTTAAAGAGGTACTTAAGTCCTACTAAAGTAGGCAAAAAAGCACTCTGAAGTTTAACTAACTGCATTTAATATAAATTTAAACTATAATGTTGAGTGTCAAAAAACAATGCATTTGTTGTAATCCGTTCATTTTCACAAGGGTAGAAAGTATAGTGCACAATTCGAAGTGAGATTCAGTTACTAATTCAGAGTTACTAATTAAAACGAAATATAACTACATTCTAAAAACTAGCTACCATACTAAGATGTTTCAGCGATGCTAACGCAAATGCTAGTGACATTTATAAAATCTTCTATTGTGTAAGAAGCCACTTTCCAGAATATTGAGAACATTAAAAACTGTAAAATTGTAATGGTCAAAGGACAACTACAACATCTAAATCTAACTTCAGTCTGCACTTAAAGTAGGGCTGGGCGATATATATATATCAATATATTTATGCTAATCTAGTCAGTAAAGCAGTTCACTGATTAGCAGTAAATCTCCATCAGCTGTTTTCAACTGGAGTGGCAGTTAATACACAGAGCCGTACAACTGAAACTGAACGTGATATTACGTAGCTTGTCAGTGATTTATGGCTCTGTGTATTAACTGCCATTCCATTTAAAAAACAGGATTTACCGCTAATGAATGAACTGGCTTTACTGACAAGATGTGCATTAATATTTATTGCCCAGCCCTAACTTAAAGTACTGTATTTATTGTAATTATACCTTTCTGTATCTGTAGAAGGTTCAATTTCTATCCTGGGGCACGTCCTACTGAATAAACCAACCTCAGTGTGTTAGTGACACACTTTACACACAATATTAAGAATTCATTTGCTTAAAGTTAGAACAGGTCAGTAAAGTAAATAAATAAAATAAACTGGAGCCCCTCAGATCCATTACTAGATAAAGCCTCAGTGGGAACATAAATGTGTTATCTGTTCCAGGCAGTTGATAACAGATGAGTAAAGAAAGAGTGAGCGAACGGTTTGTGATGTTTGTAATGTGGGTGTTTATCGTTTCAGAAGACTTACCTGTAGTCTCCGCCATTTCCATTCATGACATGACTGGGCCATGGAGTAGATGCATGATTGGGCCCATTGTAATATCTTTAAATGGAGGATGAGGATTGATAGATTGGAATGAAGAAAGGAAAGTATGATTAGAATGAGCAACAGGTGAATTAGGGCAAGGGGTGAGGGTTAAGTCTGTAACTAGTATAAAGCAGTCCTATTATAGATGCATGAACAGAATGCATGTTTCAACTAAAGTATCTGGGTTTCACCTCTCAGGAGATTCATATGAGTCACTGTAGGCAGACATTTGTCTATCTCTCCTCATCCTCCTGAACACAAAACAACACAAAATCAGATCCTATGCCAAACATAATTCTACCTGCCAAAAAAAATAAAAAAATAAAAATGTCCAGTGAAGCCCTAAGGTGCCGTGGATTCACTTTTCTCACGTTAACATATTCATTCATGATATGGTTTGACATATCACTTGCTACTTTTCCAAGATAATTGGACATTAAGGTTATGGAATATTTAAAGCTTATACTTTGGTTTGGGGACCAAATCCACTATTATCTTTTAAATTCCTTAATATACTTGTAATTACTGCTTATTAATAGTTAGTAAAATAGTAATTAAGTGTATATAGGAGGTTGGATTAAAAGCATTTAAAATATGGTCATGGTGTGTGCACACGAAAGCGAAGCAAAAATTTCTCATGAATGTACATGTACAGTATGGTATGGTACAGTATACCAAATCAAATTTGTATACCTAACTAAAATTTGTAGTAGTGATTAGGGCTGAACGATATATCGTTATCGTATCTATATCTCGATATGAACTTTCAAGATATTAATATCGAAAAAAGC
>JAUCNO010000353.1:2327466-2356196 GCA_032353835.1 Enteromius viviparus
AGTGGGTACGAGAAGTATTCAGACCCCCTTAAATTTTTCACTCTTTGTTATATTGTAGCCATTTGCTAAAATCATTTAAGTAAAATTTTTTTCCCTCAATGTAGAAGCCTTCCTAGAGCTGGTCGTTCGGCCAAACTGAGCTATCGGGGGAGAAGAGCCTTGGTGAAAGAGGTAAATAAGAACCCAAAGATTACTGTGGCTTGGCTCCAGAGATGCAGTCGGGAGATGGGAGAAAGTTGTAGAAAGTCAACCATCACTGCAGCCCTCCACCAGTCTGGGCTTTATGGCAG
This sequence comes from Enteromius viviparus, assembly GCA_032353835.1. Lineage (NCBI taxonomy): Eukaryota > Metazoa > Chordata > Actinopteri > Cypriniformes > Cyprinidae > Enteromius > Enteromius viviparus. The sequence goes on from JAUCNO010000353.1 coordinate 2,327,757, forward strand.
AGTGGCCTGAAGGAAGCCTCTCCTTAGTGCAAAAAACATGAAAGCCTGCATGGAGTTTGTTAAAAAAACATCTGAAGGACTCCAAGATGATGAGAAATAAGATTCTCTGGTCTGATGAGACCAAGATAGAACTTTTTGGCCTTAATTCTAAGCGTTATGTGTGGAGAAATGGCTGTCCACCAACGTTTACCATCCAACATGACAGAACTGGAGACTGAGAGGATCTGCAAGGAGGAATGGAAGGATCCCCAAATCCAGGTGTGAGAAACTTATTGCATCTTTCCCAAAAAGACTCATGACTGTATTAAATTAAAAGGGTGCTTCTACTAAATACTGAGCAGGACCATGTGATATTTACTTTCCATACCCACTGTGTGTGTGTATATATATATATATATATATATATAGACTAATGATGGTGAAAATTCAGCTTTGATCCCAGAAAGTAATTACACTATAAAATATATTCAAATAGACAATGGTTATTTAAAATCAAAATTATTTTTTCACAATATTACCATTTTAACTGTATTTTTGATCAAATTAATAAATAAAGAGACCTATTTTGAAAACAAAAAAGTAGCATTTAAAATCCTTATTTAAAGTTGTTTTGAAGGACAAGAATGGGACACATCTCTACTCTGACGTACCTTCTGTCGGGGAGGAAGTAGATCTTGACGTATGGGTTCCTAGGTCGCCCGTCTTCTCTTGAAGGCAGGTCTTTGGCGCCCAGGATAGTGACGATGAGCTGATGTCCTACTTTATCGTACCAGAGCTTGACCTGCAGGACGAGACGGGCTCTGTGAGGAGAGCTCAACTCAGAAGGTCCAGGGCAGACCTGCAGAGCCCTCTTATGCAATGTGTGCAGCATCACATGCTTGGCAGATCTTTCCCAGAGCAGCACCAGCACACACCAACTACATCAAGCTGACTACCTCTCAGCTCCTCGGTCTTCAGCTAAATTCACCACTCAAAAATATACAAAACTCAACTACTTCTAAGCACTGAGTCACATAGTCTGACAGCACAGTGTTTAAGGGCTTTATACTGACTTTATATTGTGATCAATATTCCAGGTTAAATACAGCTTCATTACTACAATCATTTTGACTTGTAACTCAGTTTGTAATATATTTATTTATGTATTTTAGTGCTGTCAAACAATTAATCGCGATTAATCACATCCAAAGTTTTTGTTTACGTAATATGTTTGTGTGTGTGCTGTGTATTATGTATTATGCATAAATACACACACACGGATCTATTTAATAATATGTATATTTACGTTTATATATTAAACATATGATTTAAATTATAAGAATATACACATATACTCGTCAGTATCTCAAATACTGTGTTAAGTGTGTGTATTAAAATATACATAATAAATATACACAATATTATGTAAACACTTTTTTTTTTTTTTGGATGTGATTAATCACCATTATTTATTTGATAGCATTAATTTATTTATTTTTTACTGCAATTATTACAGGGCAACCCACTGTACCAGGATAAATTATATTAATTTTTAAATGGTACAATATGAAAATATTAATGTTTTGCAATGTTTTTATTGTTCATAAAAACAGTCCATATATAGAGAGAGAGATATAGATAGAAGCTTAATTATATAATAATAAATAACAATAATATTTTTGTAAGTAATAATAAACATTTGTAAAACATCAATAAAAATTAACAAAACGAAAGGCAATTAAAATTGTCAATGAATGATATTATAGTATATAAAAAACATTAAAATAAAACTACTAAATCAGTCATGGTACACCCAGTGACTTTCACACAATGTTTTTCATTCATGATGACAATTTACCCCAAAATAGTTCTGCAAATGGTTTACACCACTATAAATTCATGCTTCTTTCATTCTTGCCCATACAGCTAATGCTGCATTCTACTTTTATTTTACAAACTGAGGCACTAGTTTCTGGAGTAATCGCCAGTATGCCACTGATGGACACCAATAGTCTTAAATTGTATTGAACCCAGAATATTCTTGTGGTATCTGGGATGTTGGGCTGCAGGTGAGAGGATGTGAACAGCTGTTTGTGTGCTGCCAGTCTGGGGCTGTGTTATATCTCAGCCATCATTGACTGGCTAGGGGATGGGAGGGTGTGTCTACCCCAGGTCTTGTCCAATCAGATGACCCAAAAGTAATCACAGTTTGTCACATTTACTCTAAAACTGACAGACACTTTCAAAGCCCAGCGATCCAAATCAAATAACATACCACACAACAGACGGAAATATGACGAAATGAAAAATGCTTGAACTTTGTGTGATTATCTGATTTCATCCCAAAGCAGAATTTAAACAAAGCAGCTTTGAAAGTTTTAGTGGCAGCTATCTGGGATCGAATTATAACGTAAGGATTCAACCTCACACATGCATCTACCCTTACACAGTAAATAAAAAAAAGAAAAGAAAATACAGTAAAAACAGGAAGGGCAAAAACTGGAAGACAGCAGGAAGGTTACATATGGAGAACAAAATTATTCTTGAATAACTAAATTCATCCAGAAATTATTTTATAATATTTTATTTTGAATAAATCAAACATTTAATGTATTAAATCAAATAAATAATTAGTTAAAAATTCAATACATGTCAATTATTTAAATGTCCCTATTTATCTATTAAATAATTAAATACACCAATCTTTTTTTTTAACATTTCAAACAAACTTAATAATAATAATAATAATAATAATAATAGTGATATCCTTAATTTGTTCTGTAATGTAATAACATATTTGTTATATTTTTTTTAATCTTTTTTTCTACATACACAACAGTACTTCTAAATTAATCAAATAAATACCACTAATTCTACTTCCCGAACATTTAATTATTCCATGTTTAAGCACTTCTCAAGCTTTCATCGATAGAAGTTCTCTGTCCTCCCAGCATTTGCTCTTCCAGATCACTAGAGTTAAAAGAAACACACGTCTATACCAATGCACCTTTAGAGAGAACTCGCTATTCTAGATAGATACCCCAGTACTAATGCATGCAGCAAAGCCACAGAGAGAGCTCAATACAGACTAGAGCAGTCCAGCTAACTTCCACTGCAAAAACAGCATGGGGAAGGCTTCAGTCCAAACAAATTGTACCGTTTGATTCTTTTATAGAGATATCGAGGTCTGTGCTTTTAGTTGACTGCTTCAGGAAACAGTATGAAATCCATTTTAGTCTAAAACTAAAAAAGTTTATCACTGCAGTTAAATGGGAGATCCCTCATGTTGTTCCAAACCCATATTACTTTTCTTTGTGGAACTGATATTTTTAGAAATATTTATTTATTTACTTAATATGTAAATAAACTATTTATTTATTTTAAATCACTATAGGTTTTATGTCAATGGTATCTTGCCAATTTGAATCTTGTGCATTCCATGTAAGAAAAAAAAACATACGGGTTTGCATAAATAGTTTTTGGTACAATTTGTTTATTATCTATGAGGTTAAGAGAATTTCTCTACATTGGAAAATGCAATATTATCTCAAAAGTGTGGTAAATAACATACTGCATCTCTTCATTGTAACACAGAACTTAATATTTGACAGTACAGATCCAAACCAGGCTTGAGTCGTAATTATCTAATCAAATTTATCGTGCTAAATTTAAACTAGGAAAAGCATAGACATGCATTTCACTGTCTATACAACATATTACAAATATAATGTTCCATGTTACATGAAAGAATGAAAAATGTCTGTAAAAAAAAAAAAAAAGCTGTTTAAAATGTAACGCGATTTAATTTAGTAAGTGATGCTAAAACCATGCCACGTTTAAAAAGTGAGAGGAAAAAATAAACGATTAAAAACAGTATATAATTCATGCAGAATATTTCAGCCTCAGCAAGACGGCCGTCCAATTAATTAAGCAAAATTCATACTGTAATAATGAAATGAATTGTGGTTATAAATCGCAAGGGCGGTGACGTATAACTTTGGGGGAAAAAATAAAAATCTGAACAAAAGAGCAAAGGGGGAGAAACTTGGAATGCTGCCGTTTTCCTGCAGTGCATTTTCCAAATAACGCACAGAGAGAGAGAGAGAGTAATGAAGGGTTGAGAAAGACTGCCAGAAATGAACAGAAAGATTAAAAAGAGACTGAGCAGAGAAAGAGAGAGAAGTCTGACGATGTTACCTGGACCCTAGGGACAAAAGGCGTGGTTCTTCTACTAAGGCATGGACTCTGGATAAGCAAAATTAACAAAGAAAACAAAAGCAATACAACTAAACCAAAACTGCACAGAGGCACACAAATCAAAACAACTCATCTGAGAAGAGATTTAGCCTAAGTGAGTGACGCAAGACTGCTCTTATTCAATTATCAGACTGTTTCAAACTCAAACATTACCAGAATCCTACAGAATAAATAAACGTGGGCCTGTGTGCGAGGACTCGATGTGTCACAACATTCAGAATGCAACACAACACGTCATTTTGAAACACTTGTAAAATAACAAATACATAGAAAATAAATGTAAATATTTAGCCACATTAAGATGCATCACTACCCGTTTTACAGTTTGTTAACGCATCAATTAAATAGTAAAATCAATTAATCGTAATTTAAAAAAATTGTTTTTATTACATATTATACACATAAATGTATGCATATTTATGTATGTGTGTTTGTGTGTGTATTTTTACATATTAATATGAACATAAATATATAATAAACATAAATATATTATAAACACACAAACATTAATTTTGGATACGATTAATCGATTTTACAGCCTTTTGCCAATAATATATTGAAAGTGTGATTCCATTTTTTTCCAGAAATTAGGACTAGGACAACATATCAACATTTCATTACACTGTAGTGCTGTCAAAAGATTAATCGTGATTAATTGCATCCAAAAATCTTTTATTTTGGACACGATCAATTGTTCGACAGCACTACAAGGACATAAAACTACAAATTTGTTTAATTCATAGTTTATAAATGGATTTCTACAATGTTGTTAATACATTAATAGGTTTTGTACAAACAGTGAGTCGTTGATTCATCACATCATTTACAAATTAGGATTTCATTAGATTAATTGATGTACTACATCGTGATTAATGAGTGTCTGTATGTATTTTATGTAGCATTCATTTACTCATGTTTGAAAAAAAAAAACATACAATATTTACATGTTTATGTATTTACTGTAAATTTTTCTACCTATTTTTATTTATTTTTTTCCTAAAGCAGTTAATCAGGTTTAGAATTAGAGGTAGGGTTAATGAAAAATAAAAAAATAAATGAAATAAAGTTCACCAAAAAAAAAAGATAAAATTAATCATTTATAGTAAATAATTTTATGTTCAATGATTAGTGTGTAAAGTAAACTGATGCACATTTAAGCTTCAATTTGTGAACATTGTAGGGACACTCGGTAATCATACAATTTATGTCTAATAAAGGATATTGCCTTTAATTTAGTATTTTCTGTGACCTAATCTAAAGTAAGAATTATTTAATCCTGATAACCATTAACAACTTATTTACTACTGCTTTAATACCGTACTTTGTCATCTTTAACAAGTTGTTAACAAACGATGATAAATCATTACATAACTTTACATATTAGCAGATTAAACAATAATAATTTGTTAACTCTTCTGATGACAAATAAAGAACTCACCATTTGTACAATAATAATAATATTTATTATTATTATTATTATTATTATTATTATGTGTTTGCAAATATTTTTTTTACTCTATACTTATTATAAAGTGTTACCAGTGTTACAAAGAAAAATCTGTATGAACTTGATAAGAAGGACAGTTTACATATTTAAAGAGACTTCAGACGTTTATATATAACAACAATGTCATAAATAAAACATGTCAATTTAAAGATGCGTCTAATATATTTTAATTATTCATTGGTTGTGTTTCTAACAACAACAACATAAGCAATGAGCAGTATATGTGTTTGTTAAGTATTATTCAATATTTTAGGATAAATCTCCCTCATTCCAAACAAAAATAAAACAAATTTACAACAGCGCAAACCATAGTGAGACACTAAAGCATTGCCCGGACAGAAGAACAGATACAATTCAGCGCAAAAACAGAAAAAGCATACATTATTATTTTTAACAATCGCCATTTCCTTTTTTAACACTATCTCTCCACAATTAACATACTTACAGCAGCTTGTTTCTATATTAATCAATTAAAAGTCACAATAACGGCTAATCTGTTTCCACGTCTGAGCACTTTACTGTACTGTACTGAACACCCGGGCCAAACTTACCTTGCAGTGGTCTCTGGAGCACAGTCAGAGACACTGATAAAGCAAACGCTGTCAATTATTTATACGCTGCGTTTCAATCTGCCGTTAAAAACGTGGCCGATCGTTCAAGTAAACTTCAGCAGAAAGTACAATAGCCGGTCTTTGAAGGTATAGCGTTTACCTAACATCCTGATCAGTGTCAGAGCTGAGCTGCTGAGTCTGCGTCAGTCTGGTAACAAGCTTGAATACTAAGAATACTTTTTCCGTCTCGAAATTCTTTCCAGGAGCCTGGTGTGACGGACACCGTCTAGCACTGACACACAACTGTCTAGAAACACATCTGACTAGCAAACGCAAGACGTCTGGAGGTTTATGAGCAGCAGATGAGATGTTTATTTCACTGTCCGTTATTTAATAGTTTATAATATGTTTTATATGCATTTAGATATCTTACCTTTTGCTTATTTGTACTTCAGAACATAGTTTTTAAAATGACTTTTGATTAAGTAACATTTGATTAAACCTGTCAAAATCAAGCTTTAAAATGAAAAAAAATTATTGCTGTCAAATAATTCATCCAAATTAAAAAGAGTGTCTAATGTGCATATTTATTATGTATGCTATATATAAATACATGTAATTAAAAAATATATGTTATGTTTATATATTAAATATATATATATATATATATATATATATAAAATGCAAAAAATATAACATTTACATTTTTTTAAAATATATACACTGTGTGTGTGTGTGTGTGGTTATATTTACATAATAAATAAACAGTAAAAAAGCAACAACAACAAAAAACCTTTTATTTTGGACGTGATTAATCAGTACTAATAGAATTTATTAGTTTAAATTTTTAGAGAATTCTCAAAGGTTTTGTTAATTAGGACACCAAGCAAATAAGGCATTTTTATTATTGCAAATTAGGAAGAGGGAGAGTTTCACATTTAATTAAATATTTATTTAGCGATTACATTTTTATGTTATGCTATTTTTGCTATTATAAATATGTAGCCTGCAAGGAGTAAGTGAAATATATATATAGAATTTGTTACACTGGAAGAACGTTAATATTTATCTTTGAAATTGGTTGCAATATATATATATATATACATGTCTGTGTGTGTGAGTGTGTAAACATACTCTGTCTGCTTCTAAATACACTGTTCAAATACTGTTCAAAAGTCTGGTGTCAGTAAGATTTAAACATTAATTATTATCAATATTGAAAACAGATGTGCTGCTTATAATTCTGAATTCTTTGTTGAATAGAATGCACTTACTTGGAAACAAAAATATTTTCTAGCATTAGAAATCACTGTGGCTTTTGATCAATATAATGCATCCTTTCTCAATAAAAATAAACATTAAAAAAAAAAATGACCCCAAACGTTTAAACAGTAGTGAAATCTGAACTTAAATCCTTAAATGTAAAACAGTAGTCCATAGCTACAGTAGTAGCTCTTATAAGATCTTTTATCATCTTATGTTCTTTGTGAATGAACAGTGAACGCTGGCAAACTCCCTGAAGACATGTGAAATAATCACTAAACCTCAAAGAGTGGCATTTCATCAGTGGAGCCTGAGACGAACAGCCAAAGAAAAGCAGAAGTCGGCCAGAGATCAGACACTGGTACTCACTGAGATCTGTCCGGACAGATACTGAGGGTTGTCCCGGAGCATGCCAGGACTCATGGGGGACGTGACAGAGATGGACGGACCCATCTTTTGGGATTCAAAGGAACTTGAACCTGAAAAAATCAGCAAAGGACGCTTAAATGGATCCTCCTGCTGGCAAATGCTGCACTAAATTATTAATATGTTTTATAGATCAAAACTTACTTGATTCAAGTTGTCCATGTGTGCTCTCTGGTATTCTAGGGACGTCTCTATAAAAAAACAGTGAAAAGCATTTTAAAGATAGCAGGTGCATGTCTGAAAATAAAAACTCAAAGCATCTCAACAGTATATCAGAAGGTTATATAGCTGGGTAATATAGGTAATAATTAAAACTTTGATGAATTTAAGAAAGTGCTGTCAAATGATTAATCAGGATTAATTGCACTCAAAATCTAAGTTTTTGTTTACATAACATATATGTGTGTGTGTGTGTGTGTGTGTACAGTGTAGGGCTGCTCCCAAATAGTCGACTAAACGTTAGGCGATATGAAGAGGGCATGGTCGAATACATTTTCATTAGTAAGTTAGTCAAAAAAAAAAAATCACGTGAAATTACGCAATCAGGGGCTGCGCAGTCAGTGTATGACATCAAAGCAACGAGAGTTCAACGCGTTCTCGTGCCTCACGGTATACCAAAGCACACTTGTGGGAGAGGTGTCTGGCTGATGCTAATAACTATGTCAGGAAAAAAGTCCAAAGTGTGGGATCATTAAAACGGCTGTTTGCAAACTCTCCAGGCAAACATTTGCTGCATCATTGTTGATTGCGAAGTCGAAGTGCACACCGCCACATCATCGCTGCTATATTGTGGATGAGCCTAGAGACAAAAACCATGAAGAGAAGGATGAACTAAAAATGTACTTGGCAGGTAAAACAAATGTTGATTCGGGACCATTGGCACGGGGGCAAAAAATGAACATCGATATCCAAGGTTCGCTAAAGCAGCTAAACGCCTCCACTGTATCCCTTCCACATCCACGCCATCAGAGCGCATCTTTTCAAAGCCCGGCTTTGTCAGGAAGCTAGTGTTCCTCTCACATAATATGAAAAAAATAAAATTGCATTGAAAGCTTAGGTAAGAATGCTTAATTTGTTTTGTAAAGTGTTTCTGTTTGCTATCCGTTAGGCTATTAAAAAAACGGGTATTTTTATAACCGGTAGGCTATACAAATAAATAAATACATATTATTTTTATTTATTTGTTTTTATATAATGCAAACGTTTTTTGTTTTTTTTATTCTGTTAGAAAAATTAGTCTGATGTTTGCAATTTGTTGTTTCAGGTCAAGATTCATCTGTCGTCCTTTTTTTTGGCGGCTTTGCTCTGATATTTTTGTATTAGTGTGCTTATTTGTTCCACGTTTTGTCTTAAATATAGTTGTTCTAAACAATTTAACCAAATATTTCGGCTGTTAATTTGTTTGCCTTTTTTTTATTCTAAGTTTTGTTGTTCTGCGATGTGTTATGTGCATTTATTAAATTGTTAGTTTTTGTTAATTTTCCTTTTAAACAATATTCAAGAGTTCGTGCTTCTGCAATCTAATAATATATGCGTTTTTGGCGTGCTGTCCGGGGGCAAGCCGGGGAAACAGCAGACTCCGAGCCCTAATGATAAACCCTGCTAGGACTGAGCTCGTCGTCCGGCTCGTACCCTGCGTGCCGCCAAGCTCTGTATACTTTAAACGCTTTACTATTCTGTTTTAAGCGCTTGGTTTTCATTTTGAATGCAATAATATCATGCTTTAGCATTTTCTGTCATATGGAAGTGTTAAACTTCAACTTGGACTGTACCTTTCCTTGCATATATGCAAGTTATTATATTAATATCATAAACGAACGATTATTCGACTAATCGTTAAAATGCAGAAGTGTTAGTCGACTAGGAATATCTTTAGTCAGGGGCAGCCCTAGTAATCATGTTAATACAAATACACACACATGCATGTATATATTTAAAAAAAAAAAAAAAGTTATATATATATATATAATATCAATTCTATGAATATAAATATATAGATGTAAATACATACAGACAGTATATAAACATATTTGCAAAACATATAAATAATGTGTTTTGTGTCTTCATGTACATAAATAATAAATATAGACATTACACACACACACACACACACACACACACACATATATATTATGTTAACGAAAACCTTTATTTTAACTATTTTAAACTTAATTACTTATTTTAAACTAATTCATATATAAATCCTGATACCTATAAATTATATAATTGAACCGTCATTTCAGACACTGTTGTTGGAAATATTTTTAAATAAAGTATACAGTTAACTTAATTAAATTAAATTACATACACTACTGCAGGTCAGAATAATTCAGGGATTTCTGAAAAAAAGTCTCTTATGCTCACCATTTCAATACCGACAATAATATACATTTCTTAAGCATCACATCGCCATATTATTATGATTTCTAAAGGATCATGTGATACTGAAGATTCAGCTTTGATCACAGGAATAAATTACATTAAAAAAAACCCAGAAAACAGTTACTTTACATTGTAACAATATTCTGAATATTACAGGTTTCTACTGTAATTTAATAAAAAAAAAAAGTGCAGGTGTAAAATATCATAATTATTCCAAACTTTTGACTAGCAGTACATATAGTACATAGTTTTACTAAAGCATGAGAAATGTTGGACAATTTTGAGTGATGATGATGAATCCTTGATGAATTTTTAAACGATTCACTGAATTAAAAATAAACTTCCAAAATCTGTTTGCACTTTTGCAACTGAGCATAAAATCAAAGATAACATTAAAATATCTTAAAGTTTAAAGCCAGTGCAGCACTGGCTTGGTTTGGTTTTCAGGAAATATAATTGCCAAATAATTTTTTTTTTAAAAAGCATTAAAACATTTAATGACAGCACATGCATGACTATTGTCCTGTCTTTTCCAGGTAAACCTAAGCATCTGACCATCTTACTGCCTAGCCTAGCAATGCCTAGCACTCATAGTGACAATATAAATGTAATTTCTAATTATGTCGTTCTAAAGCAGGACTTTCATTTGAAACATTTTTCTATGTTAGAGTGTGTGTGTATATAAGCATTCATATGTTGGGCTCCCACAGGCTATCCTTCTTCATAAAGCTCTATTGTCAAAGACAATCTGCTCTGTGTCCATGAACTGACACGCAGAGTGTTGTGACGATCCATCACCCTCCTCACTCACCCGATGGGCCGCGAGACCACCAGCTCCACCTGCGGCTCTGGCTTGGATTCTAGAATGATATTGTAAACTTCCTTGAACGTGGCTCCCTGCAAGACCCTCCCGTTCCACTCCAGGACCTGATCACCTGAGGGAATACACAACACTGCATCAATACAAGCTAACCAACCCAAGTTAAAGGGACACTCAACTTCCAGAATAAACACTTCCTAATCATTTACTCTCCATGATATGCACGTCTTTCGTTCTACAGTCGCAAAGAAATTAAGTGTTTTTAAGGAAAACATTCCAATATTTCTCTCCAAATAGTGGACTTAAGTGGTGCTCAATGGACAGAAGGTTAAAAAAGCAGTTTCAATGCAGCTTCTAAGGGCTCTAAACAATCTCTGCCGAGGAAATAATTGTCTTATCTAGCAAAACAATCTCTTTTTTTGTACTTTATATCTTTAAATGCTTGTCTAGCACTACAGGTTAGGGACAGCTAGGGCAGGTCATAAAATTCTCATTTTCTCCACCAATTTCAACATTGTCTTGCAGCTCTTTTTTTTTTGGCAAGGGCATTTGACCTTCTTTTCATGTTAACTTTGTAAACACTGGGTTGGTACTTCTGCAGCAATGTACGGTGATTTTGAAGTTGGAGGAGAAAAGTAGATGGGAGTTTTTTGACCTACCCTAACTGTTTTGAACCGGAGTAAACAGAGTATGCATGCGCATCACAGATACAGACAAGTTGAGCATTTAAGGTTAAGGTTTTTTTTTTCTTCCATTTTTAATAAAACCTGAACCATTTCTGTCACTCCACTGAAAGTTCATGCAACCAAGATTTTGAAGCTTCATGAAAGTTCATAAAACATTTACACCTCTCCAGACCACCAAACCTGCCCCTAACTTTACCCTTATCCCCGTCCGTAACAACAGAGGCACTTATTATTAAGTACATAGTATTTAAAGACACCTAACCTTCACGTTAACTTATTTCCTCATATACAGAATCCCATAACTCAGCAGGACTGTAGAAGCAGCAGCTTCTGAATAGATGTGTTTACCTGGTCGGAGATGGCCGACAGTGTCTGCTAGACTTCCTCTCTTCACCTTTGTAATGAAAGCACAAAGTCTGCCAGACTCCGTCATCTTCCCTCCCACCACCTGCAATGCACACAACAGTCAATGCTAAATAATTTCAATATCGTTTACATGAAATTATGAATTTTCTACCACAAAGGGCCTGATGGAAATCATTCATGTGGAATTTAAAGGCTGAAAGTCCAGATGCAGATTTTGCATGCCTTTCTGCATTGTTTTAACAACCCACTCACTAAAGGAATTATGCAAACCGCTCAGCAAACGCACCCACAAAATGAACACTAAACACAATTTGTGCAGGAAATATTGCTCACTATTCACAGAAATGTAGTCACATAATGGCTGGAAGACAGCGAGTGGGCAAACTTACGGGAACTGTAGCACAACACCAGAAATAGTACCTTATTTTAACCTTTTGTGGAAATGGTTGCTGCTTTACTGATGTGAAAAGGACCATCAGTAACCAATTTATAGTTAGGGGTGTAACAGTACACTAATGTCACAGTTTGGTTTGGTTCAGTTCTATAAAATAAAATAGCCGGACAATCAAGAAACTATTTTACTCAAATATGTAATGACTGAATCTGACACTCAGAATTTTGACACTCGGCTTGCAGAGCAGGCTTAATGTGGATATCATGTTAGACCATTTGTGCATTTTCAGAGCGTGGGAGAAGACACAGTAGGCTACAATCACTAGGGATGTAACGATTGACAGGCGGACAGGTTGAAAATCATTTCAGATATTTTAGGTTAACAATTCAGATCGACTGAGATGCCAAACAAATTGTGATGCAAGTACAGTAGGACTGCATATGCTCTTTTTTGTTTACAGCAGTAACCCAGGAAACTGCACCACTGCTGTTCATAAGTGCCACCTGCTGGCAGAGAGTGAACTTGCGTCTTATTCAGCTCTTCTTTTTTTTACTTCAAATTTAGAAATCATACAGTCTAAAACTGTTCATGCTCCATGTCTTTGTTTGGAATGCCTTTGATGATTAATGAGTTGTCTCTCATTTCAAATGGAAATAGCCCGGACAAAGCCTTAGCTTGTTCATATGAAGGTATTTCTTTTATTTGTGTAACTTATTTGATTTGGCGATTGTTTGGAAATGTAGATTTTCTTTTTTGTAGTTGTTAGATTTAAATTTTGCAAAGAAACATGCAGCAATAGCGTAATTAAAAGGACAAGCAACTGTATAATGTCTCCAAACTCTCTTTTTTTTTAGAAAATCGAATTGTGAAATCAAAACTGTGAATTGAATCGAGTTGAGTGAATCGTTACATCCCGAACAATCACTCACAATGTGAAATTCTCACATAAAGTTATCAAATGATTGCTCTGCTCTGATAATCTGGATTTGACCTACATGCTTATAAAGCATTCATATTTACAGGAATTTCACACTTTGTAATCTGCAGTAATGTATAGAATTATGCATGAGGCCTGCAAATGCCTGTAATATTTTTACACTTCCCATTTACAACAGTAATCTTAATATGTAAACTGAATATTAATTTGAATGCTGTGTAAGTTGCAAAATGAAAATGTATAACCCAAATTGATTTGATGTGTAACATGTCCAAGCAGAAGTACTAGCAAAATGATCTTTTAAATGTTATTTGTCCGAAATGTATTTAGACTAGCAGTTAGAGCACGTACGATTGCATTTTCATCATGACGCTGCGGGATATCTGTAGCAAAATTCAATACGGCTTTGAAAATGCATACCGAGCTGACCACGCCCACCCTCTGTCGTGTGCGTGTTAGTTTTACATAGCAAACATAAATAGTTTTACATAGAAACATAGCAGCTGGAGATATGAAGTTGAGCGTGAAGTGAGAAATAGTGGTGTTTTAGATGATTTGTACGCATATGTACAGTAGATAACAGAACTAGATTAATACTGGAGTGTTTTGCAGAATTATCAACCTTGACAGACCGTGGTCACTTGAAATCATTCAGATTTCTTCATTGTTGACATGAATGTTTCCATTCATTCTTCATCAGGACACTCAAGACTCTGTCTGTGTCAACTTTCACTGGGTTTTACTTTTGAACAACTTTTTATTTATTTATTTTTTTACAAAATTCAAGACGATGTCTATCACAGCACATATAACTGGTGTGTTTTTTACATGATTTAAGACTTTAGTGTAAGCACATTTACTTAGTTTTATAGTAAATAAGACACAGGGAGACTAAAGATTTTAGATAAAATAATAATGAGAAGAAATATTTATTTGCAACAACTGCTGGAGGCTGAATGCTGTGCACACACACGGTGTTGTCAAGGTAACGTTTGGTCAGTCACTCCCTTCACCAAGAGAGTCCCAAACGCTTATATGGGACAGAAATGCCCTACGCTAAACCCTTAAAAGAACACACTTCAAGGGCTCTGCCGTTCGAAGGGTGTAGGGCATAGAGATGCTCACTTTGAAATTCCCCCCATGTCTAGGCGTGTTCCCCGAACAATACCTTCTTACGTGTGACATTAAGCTGTCCGTAAGGTGCTGCTGATCGGGAACAAATCTGGATTATTTACTCTATGCAGGGTTTTAAATTTAAACAATTTTACTGGGCACATTTAATTAATAACCGCTGAAAGATATGTCTTCATCAGCTCTTTTTCCGCTTCATGTATCTGTACCGTAACACCACAAATAGACGTGCACAGAATGTGGCGGCTCAAGTGACCACAGTCTGTTAAGGCTCATAATTTTGCCAAACACTCCAGTATTAATCTAGTTCTGTCACCTACATATGCGTACAAATCATCTAAAACACCACTATGTCTCACTTCACGCTCCACTTCATATCTCCTGCTGCTATGTTTCGAAAACTAACCCGCTTGACAGAGGGTGGGCGTGGTCAGCTCGGTATGCATTTTCAAAGCCGCATTAAATTTTGCTACACATATCCCGCGGCGTCATGATGAAAATGCAATCGTACGTGTTCTAACTGCTAGTTTAAATGCATTTCAGACAAATAACATTTAAATTATTATTTTGCTAGTACTTCTGCTTGGAGATGTTACACATATCAAATCAATTAGGGTTACACATTTTCATTTTGCAACTTACACAGCATTCAAATATAATATAATATTCAATTTACATATTAAGATTACTGTTGTAAATGGAAAGTGTAAATAATATTATTTCATTTTCCTTTTGCACCAAACTTTGCACATGTGGGTTAATGGAAAATGTCAATTTAAATAAGAAACACATTGTCATTTTGAATATTGCATTGCAAATTGAAAATTGCTACACATATGCTTCCATACAGAGATAATCACTGTAGTACTTCAATGAAGAGCTTCACTGCAACGCATCTTATACCAGAGAAATAATAAAAGTGTTAAGGTGTTAATAAGTGTTAATTAAGTGTTTCAGATATCTTGGGTGGTGTATTGCCGTTTTTGGCTTGGTTTAAATATTGTTACCCCCTATTTATAATACAACATCTCAAGCCAACTATTTCAGTCCACAATAAGGTCAAACTTCAAATCATTAAGAAAAACTGTTGTTGGTAAACTATGCACTGCGAACGAAGCTGAACGAGTTTGCTGAAGATCTCCTATAATTTAGGGTTATTAGCGTGGCTTTGATTGAGTGATCTTTGACAGTGTTTGTGCATCCTTACCTTGAGGCCCAGAAGTGCCCCCGTGTCTCTGGGCACCGTGCCATCTTTCATCCGCTTGTTTAGCACTATCCGCCCTATTAGGCGCTCTCCATCTTTGGATGGTTGCCATGTCACCGGGTGCTACGGGGTCAAAGTGACAATACACCTCTGGTTTTTATACAAGCACCCACGCGCTGTACATTACAAACGCACACACACATGCACAGGCTCAGGAAATCAAAGGAGGAGGTCAACTTTTATTTGCTGTGAAGACACAAACCGAACCGAGGTGTCACTTAAAATACAAGCCAACATGAAATGCATTCAAAACCCATTTTACTTTGGGAAATAATAGAGTAATGACGAGTTGGTGTTACAGGCCAGAATGAAGTTACAAGGTTGGTGAGAGAAGACGGTAACACTTTAGAATAGAAAACACTATTAATTAGTTGCATGTTAGTAACTACTACATATTATAACTACTACATCAACTGCCCTAATAAATATAAATAAGCAGCAAATTAGGAGTTTATTGGGGAGGGGAATCATAATAGTGAATCTGAAGTGTTACCGAGAAAAATTGTAAAAGAGAGTAAGCTATTTCATTTTTAAGAAGAATTATGAAGACAATAACATATACACATGCATCTTGCCAATAACACATTAAGTAAATAAGGTCAGTTTGATTTCATGTTGACTTTACATACCATAACATTTTAAGTATTTAAAGGAAACATTAAAGCTAAATTTAAAATCTTTTCATCATTTTGCACTTTCATGTCATAAACCAATATAAGGAAAAGCTTTTGTAAGGAAAATGTCCCCATCTACTGTAGTTCTCAAATCTAAATGTACATTAAATTTATATGGTGCATTATATTTATTTAGACCTCAATATATTAGGGTATTAATTGGGTCTTGCCTGTATATTCTTTTTTTGGCTCTCAAAATGATGGTAGCTATTTATTTGCATTTTATGGATCACCGTACTGAAGGAGCAAAATTCAGCTACATCTTGGATGGCCCGAGGGGTATTAAATTAACAACAAGACTTACTCACTTAAAGCTACTGAATGCCTTCAGAAAGCTTGGAATATAGAACATGGTTTGTATAGTTCCTATTTTAGAAACATGTTTTTGCCATTGTTGGAGCTTGACAGCCAGTGCCTGTTATGAATCAGAGCTCTCTAGACACCCTGCACTACATCTCCTGTTGTGTTTTACAGAGGAAAGTAAGACCGTCCTACAGGTTTGAAACAACATGAGGGTGAGGAAATGATGGCAGGATCTTGGCATTTGCTAACAGCATGAAAGTAATTGTCTTCAAAGGAATTGTCCACCATATGGGTTCGGTTTGTGCATTTATAAGTACAAACACAACAGTCAGGACAGGGTGAGAGGTCTCAAGCACACAATTCAGCACCACAACTCAAAGCAGTTAATTAGATCAGCTGTTCTCAACTGGTGAATCACAATATTGTATGGATAGGGCATGTATTAATCAATTAAAGCAATGACCTTCAAGAGGGAGTGGTTTACAGTGATTTTAGAACAGGTGTTGGATTTCTTTACAGAGTTGCATTGACCTGCATACAGTAATACTGATGTAATAAGGTCAAAGATGTGAGTTTATGCAGTATTTTACTACAGCTTCAAACCCTGGCCGCTACAAGTTACAAGATATTTTGGAAAAAGGCAGCATTGACTTTCATAGCAGGACAAAAAATATACTATGGAAGTCAGTGGTGACCCAAAACAGCATGATTACAAACTCTTTTCAAAATATCTTGCTTTGTGTTTGGCAGAACAAAAAAATTCATACAGGTTTGGAATTACTGGAGGTCGAGTAAATGACAGAAGTTGGGTGAACTTTTCCTTTAAGTTAAAGTATTTTAATTACAAAGCTTTACAGGAACTGCATTCAACTGCAAAACTGAATATTTCACCAATGGAAGTTATTTCATGTTTCGAAATTTGAAACATTTTGAATATAAAGCACAAAATAAATCATATATAAATCATAAAATAGAATAGCTATACCACATGTTGTTATTGATGTCGATGTCTGAACGATCAACTTTAACATAAATCCAAGTTTTAACGTAAATCTTTGTTCAATTGGTTCTTCACGTACTTAAAATTTACATCAGACAGATTCCAATATGGAGTTCCCATCTTATCCTCTTCCTTAAAATTATCAAAGCTACACAAGATCAAAGGAAGATACAACTCAATGTACATGTACAATCAAGTGTTTGTGTCCAACCTGAATGTGAAACACTGTTGATCTGCATCACAGCTAGTGATATTTAATAAATAGTGGAGGTTTTGGAACCAATACGATTTTAAAATGAGTTCAGTGCCTCAAACATTAAGAGAAACTATTAACAAAATGTTCCAAAATCTCAGAAGTTATGAATGTTGCTTTGTCGCATCACATATGGTAAGCCAATTCACAAATAGTCAAATTCTCACTACTAACTAGTTGCTTTTTAGCATGCATATTACTAGCTGTTTATAAATACTTTTCAAGCTCATATTATTCTGTATTATCATATTTTAGATCCCTCAATATCTGCACTTAACAACTACCTTATTAACTATTAACAAACCTCAAATTAAGAGTTTACCGAGGCAAAAGTCAAAGTTAATTGTGAGAATTATTCCTTGAACTTATTGGTCAACCAACTCACAAATATTTCATTTGAAAGACATGTTTTGAAACAAAACCAGTTGAGAAGAACTGATCTAGATCAATCTACTGATCACCAGAAAAGGAAAGTAAATTGCTCTCACACCCTCAAGCAGTATGGATGTAGCAAGCTACTTCTATTCGCTATCGCGAAAGACGCGGTGAACGAACGAAAACCAAAGATGGGACAGAAGAGGACAGCATGAAGAATGAGACAGTGAAAAGGGGAAAAGAAAAACAACTGCTTAGTGCAAGATTGATTCCCACACTAGCCTATCCCTGTGTTTAAGCTGAGACTGAAGGATTGTGTGGAAAAAATCATGTCAGGAAATCCCAAAGGGTGGGGGGGAAGAGCGTGAAAAGGTGACGTGACCAAGTGAGGAAAACAGGTTTGCAATCAGAATGGAGCGTCTGTCCGCATCGAGAAGCATGCAGCATATGGAGCAAACAGTGCCAGGAAGTTTGTCATTCATCGTTCTGTGTGTTAGGATGCGCAAGGTCTCTGCAGCCAGAAGACAGTGGAGCAAAGCAAACCAGAGGGTTCTCCTCTCGTCTGAGAGGAACGATTAGAGCGGGAAACCCTCCAGGGGCAGAAACAGACAGTCGAGCAGGTCAGTCACAGGAAGCGAGAGGCAGGCGGCAGTAAGTCGTCTCAGTACCTTGTCGCTATGGCTATGCTCCTCATTTAGCGTGGTGCTACTGCACGTGTCAACCCCTGAATCTTTGACCTGCGGCTCGCACCACTCCGCATCTTCATCGTGGGAGCGCTCCCAAAATCGCACCACTGTCTTTTGCCTCTCAGACGGGGCATAATTGGCGTCCAAAAAATATGCCTGCTCATTTGTTTTTCTTTTTCCCCTTTGAATGTTGCCTAAAGGTTATGGATGATACAAAAAGGAGGAGAAACAAAACATGCAGAGGTAAATTAAACGAGGGGAAATGGGGTGAGAGGGTCACAAGCCTCACCATAGACATTGAGGAGGCCTCGCTATGCCAAGACGCATGGTCCCACCAGTGACCATCCATATCTCCTGAGGACAGCACAGTGAGAGGACACATACGCACACACTCCAGTCAACAAGATTTCACTTGTATAGGCAGATACGCGACATTCATTCACTCGCACGCTTTCTCTTGTATAGGAGTAATTCAGCAAAAATGAAACCGATGCCATTATTTACTCACCCTGCAAGAGTGCAACTTTTTTCTCTCGTGAAACACCCAAGAAGGTATTTGAAATAAATAGGGACTGCAACTGGCAAAAGGATGTAAATAGATGCATAATATAAGCATGGATTAAAATGAAAAATATATATATAAAAGTCAGTTGATCTGGCTCATGATATCACTATTCGTTTAGTAATGAAATGGAGTAACTAATACTTGTATGATACTTTTATAGCACTTTTGTGAAACCTTCAGTCCCCATTCATTGCAATTACACAAAGGCAATAGTGCATTATTTTAAAAAAAATTATAATAGGAGTTTGTTTTCCACAAGAGAAAAGTCATACAGGTTGGTGACTAATGCGGGGGACTAAATGATGACAGAATTGTCATTTTTGGGTTAATTATCACTTTAAATTAACACACATAACAATATATATCATTTTTCTTTGTACACACTTACCTATAAAGCAAATGGAAAGAAAGAACAAATACAGATATTTTAAAGGGGCATGGTGTTACAAAAAAAGCATGAACTACAACACACCAAGGCAGACCCTGTTTTTCCAACGAAGTCACTAATATTGGCTGAAAGTACATTTTCTAAAAACAAAATGACTGTTAACAGAGAACCTTTCTGTTAAGAAATTTTATCTGGTTGGAGACACACAGACATTTAAATCTAGTGCTTAAAATGACATCTAAAAGACATTTTGATACTGCTTCATGCTGTATCATGATATATATATATAGTACCATAAATGCATCTGATTTTGCTGATGTCCTATAGGGGATATTTAACACATAATGGGCATATTTTCTGTTATTAACACAAAGATAACTGAATTTCTGGAATTAAAAACACAAATACCAGAGAGGCGTTCATCATCAATAAGAAAACCTTTAGCATATAAACTGGTATGTTATTCCATTAGTTATAAAGTGTAGGCCTACATTCTCAATTTGTAAGCCAAGTGATATCACACCACAACAAAGATTCAAGAAACTGATGGTGAGAAAGCAAACATTTCCATTAAAAAGTTAAATTTCCCAAGTTCCCATCTTTTTAATTGTGTTAGTATGACAAGCAGATGGATTTACAATGCAGCAATTTTCTACTGATACTTTCTTAACAGTTCAAAACAAAGAAGGAGGTCCAGTTTCAAGGTCCTTGAAAATGAACTGCAAAATGAACTAAAGCAAACCAGCATCGTAACACTCAGTTGAAATGTGCAAAATAACCTGGACTGGATTTAAGTAAACCATTGTCATAGGGCTCACTTTATATGTGCAAAATTATAATTATTTACATGTGCCCGTGTCATCAGTACATCAGTTGATTACGAAACCAAGCTGTAGTTGAAAGATGAAAACTATGTTATTATGCATCCATAATTTCAACAACCAGATATTGTAACGGCACTGTAATAAATGCCTAAAAAGAAATTGTATCCTAGTGTACAGCTAGGAAACTTTAATATTGCAGACGTCTGATTACTGCTGCCAACATTGCATCACCCTGTCCCAAATTTCCCTGCCAGCATGCGGTAATATCTGTATGCTACCGTGAAAAGAATGAATATTGTAAAAGCTTACTTCTGTAGACATTACTTCTGCCTTAACATACACCATTCCTCACAAACCAGAAGCGTTTGCCATTTGTCCAAGAATCATGTGCAGACCGTTCCCAGCGTCTTCAGGAAAAAAATTATTCGTTCTGTGTAGTCTCAATATATTGTTGATAATCCGTCTTTGCTGCACCACCCCTTCCAAACCTTGGCGAGTTCAAGTTCTGCAAAGCTGATTTACTCAACTGCGTCCACCAGAAAAAGGACTCGAAATCAACTGCAGCTTTACAAATCACACGTGGGCCAGTCTTTAAAAGGTCTTGCACATCCCCTTCAAGAAAGACATCAAACCCAACTCTTTGGCTTGTTTTACATTGCCTCTCAACGGCGTCGTTCGCTTTCCCTCTCTCTTTCTCCTTGCACTGTTCATGCCTTAGAATAATGAGCTTACCGTTATTCTTGTAAGCCAGCTCAAACACCCTGCCCTACATAGTCCCCGCATCACAACA
The DNA here is from genome assembly GCA_032353835.1 of Enteromius viviparus. Taxonomy (NCBI): domain Eukaryota; kingdom Metazoa; phylum Chordata; class Actinopteri; order Cypriniformes; family Cyprinidae; genus Enteromius; species Enteromius viviparus. The sequence continues at coordinate 2,349,578 of JAUCNO010000353.1, forward strand.
GACTATTTCCCTGAGTTTGCCGGGCTGATCCCTGACTCTGAGAACCCCTACACTTTGCTCATGGCTCCATGGAAGCAAGCATTGGCCTCAACCGGTTGCACCTGACCAATACAACTATTCCTTTCCTTTAGATTTTCCAGCCTTCTGGTTGGTGGTTTTCACACGGAAATTGAAACTTCCGAGCAAACAATTATCTTAAAAGTCCCCACTCATTCACTCAGCAGGACAGTCACTATTCCAAATGTTGGCGATTGGATGAAATATTGACTTACCACCATTTTCCCAGGCTTCACACAGTGTGCCGTCTTGGTGTGCGCCTCAACTAGTTTGCTACTTTGACCAAATCCTTTTCTCTTTCTGTAGGCAGGGAGGGAATTGAGTACTTTGAACCAACCAGGTTGGGTTGTCACTGACTGACTGACGTATATCCAATGGCAGGAAATGGGAGGATAAGCCTGTCAGAGATCAAGCTCTTTCCAGTCTGCAGTCAAGAGGTGTGCCACACTTATGAGATCAGATGGAGTGATTGGATGCCTGTTAGATCTGTGGCAACTCTAGAGTTTAACGTTGGATGCTGGATTGGTAATTCGGGGAAACAATCATTGCCTGAACAGATGATCAAGCATTGGGATCTGGAGATTTCTTTGTGTTTTTTGGAGTGGTGTGAACTAGCCTTTAGAAAGCTTACTGAAACAGAGAGTGAGTATGAGCAGGATGAAGGTGGAAGCAAATGTCTCTTTGAGTCACTACGTGTCCTACTTTCTTCTGCGCCACTGTGGCCTCGAGTGCATTAAGTAGCTGTGGTGGAGTGATAACCATAACAGATGCACTGGTGCAATTTCACTTCCCGACTCTGCCGTGGAAGTGACCCTCAATCCACTGCTGGGACTGCCTCTCCCTACTTCTGGAGATGAAGGAAGGCTCTGGGGAGCTCTCTCGAGAACGATCTTGTGCAAAGAGGCTTATCCAATTGAGCTAATTGTGACCCTGACAACATCAGAGCTTTTAGGGGAGGGGAATATCTTATGTGGCAGAAGAAAAAAAAAAAGAGGAAAAGGAAGGACTTCACAGATAGTAGCATTCCATATCCATTCCTGGAATCCTAATGACAATGAGCAGCGTGACACTAAAAGAAGAGACAATTTAGAATTTTGGTGAAACACTCGAACGTAAGCAACTGCTGATCTATGGGAGTTTCAAAGAGTCCAGTTGTGTTTTCAGACATAACATAACTGACCTTGCTCTTAAATCACTTCCACACCAGAAGAGAAGTGCCACCACATTGTGAACACACAACATTCAGAAATCATACCTTTAGGGATACAATAGCTTGTCACTGGGATAGCACCCTTAAATGAATATCTTAGTCATAGTAGTATCTTAAGAGTAGGACTGCATGATAAATCGAAATGGAAAAAAAAAATGTGCTTAGACAGAAGCTGCGATTGTCGTGCGTATCTTTCAGTGAAGCACGGTTCTGCGATCGGTAGTCACTCTCTATTCGCAGGCCAGAGGGGTGCTTACGCTCAGAAACTCAAAATACGGCCTGCAGGAGAAGCTCTACAGAAGAATTCCCTACAGAAGATTTAAATGTTTTTATTGATTCAACATGACTAGTAAACGCATGATTATGTCAATATGGTTTTTCTAAATTCTTATTATAATTTTCATCATAATAAAGCATATCTATAATGCAATGCTAATCGACATCGCCTTTATCACTGCTTAGAATACTATGAAATATGTTGTGTGCTTTATTTTGTGTAAGAACCAGATCATCTCACAAGGATTTATTTCAAACATTCTACTGACGTCTTGAATTGAGTTTGGAGTAAAAACATGTATCCTGAAAGATTTCTCCTATTTCAAAATCTTGTGATTTCGAGTATTACCTGCATTTTTTTTTTTTTTTTTTGCGTAGTTTGTCTATGAAATTACGCTAATAATGAACCCAGATTTACACAGATCGTCACTGAACAACGGCTCTGTGTACTAAATGCAGCCAAATGTGAAATCACACACCTCATGGCATTTCCCACTGATTTCAGAACCGGCTTTACTGACAAGATGCACTTTAAAGATCACACAATGTTTAATCATGGAGCCCTACTTAAGAGTACACATTAGTTACTAATGCTCCATTTTTAGGGGTATATTATGGCTCATTTCTACCAAACAGTACAGGTCAGTACGCTACAATTTAAGAAAATTACACCCTGATCCGACTTACATTTCGCCAAGCGTACCCTTACTTGATATACATAGTTAATTAAAAAATGTAGTGATCTTCTTTATTCTCATTTGAAGAAGAAAGCACTACATTATCTGTGTGTATGAGTGTGTGAAAAATACAAAATTATAAAATAAATAATTTTTTTTTCACACTCTGATGTATACAAGCCCAACACATGAGCAGCATGGTGTAACGAGCGAAGGGTACGCACAATCCTCAGTCAACCAATCAATGTTCAGCAGAAAGTCTAGCTCCACCCTCAAACCTTATTGTAGAATGGCTGCACAATATTGGAAAAAAAAAACTTACATTGTGATATTTAGTTTTTCTGTAAAATAGCTCTATTTGAGAAAATGAAAAAATAAATAGAAATAAAAATCAATGATTGGGGTGATTTTGTAGGTAAGTAAATTAACATAGAAAATAAATAAGTATAGTTAAATATAATAGAACAAAGATACAAATGAAATTAACAATTCTTTATATTTTTCAGGTAAGTCTGACAATATTCAGGTGCAGAAACTGAATAATCAAAAATAACACTGCATCTAATAAATCTGTTACAGCTAGAAAAAGAGATTTTCCTCTATGTGTTTTGTTGTTTGATTAACATTCAATTCACATTTAGAAAGCAACGGGAACATTAAACTGCTGTGAACCAATATACTGTTGTTATTCATCCATTTTATTTCTGGGATCTCAATATCGATGCTGAAACGATGTATCGTACTGTACTATACTGAACTGTACCGCTTGGTGAAAAAGAGCTATTACAGTCAAAAGTGCACTTTAAGAATTGACAAGGCATCAGTGACACATATGATGTGCAACCCCCTTTATACAGCTCTAAATGTTAAACACTTCAACTGAGCTTTACCATGTGTGAAAGTCTTTTTCTATTTGCTGAGACATTAACTGTAATTATTTAATGTAGTAAACAACATGCCACAGAAATGAGGTTGAAAATACTTGGAATTCTGCTGTACGTCAGGTGTTTTTAAACCATTTCTAGAGCCTCCCTTAGGTGCTGCCCATTTTGAATCTTAGTTCTTTGTCAGACCAACAGGGCTTCAGGTCAGCTCAGCTCATAGTAGTATTCTCAACGTAAACGTCTAACAGTAAATGCTATAGAAATTCATATTCAAACAGGATAACTGGATTCTACTTAACAGTGAATGGCAATGTATGCCTGTGTCCCCATTCACACTCTAGCATCTTCAGCCCGGCTTGTATTACATAATTAAACCTGCTTGAATAATGAAACACCCTCCATGGTTTAAACCCTGGTCATGTGACTCACCCCATGTAATTGCCAGAGTCAGTGGATTCTCCTTTATCTTAGGTGCAGTTTTAAACTGAATTTAGAGGAGAAAGGTCACAGAGTGACTTAATTTTCTCATCCTTTGACTTCTCTTCTAAATGTGTTGAGAATATTAACTAAGGGGTAACTGTTACAAGCAATAATCTGGTTAATATTCAACAAAATTTAATTTTACAATATAACAAATGTTATCACTATGCTCTATCCAAAGCTGTATTGAAAGCAGACTCAGTAAGATAGCATCGTAAATAACAACAACATGACTCTAACCTCACCATCAACAAGTTCTACTCTGTCAAAACTGACTCTCTTATTTAACTGGGAACAACCAAGAAGAATTAATAAAGAGTGGCCAAAATCATTTAAGATCTAGTATCTGCTCTTGGAGATCCACCGTTCTGCAGAGTTTAGCCATAACGCCAATCAAACGCATCGGAGGTGTTCAGGGTTACTGAAAAACTGCAGTCAGATGTGTTGAGTTGAAAGTGAAGTCTGCAGGAAGGCAGCTCTCCAGGAGCAGGTCCTGATCTAGAATGTCAAACCACAAGATTCCTCTTGTTGGTCTTTGTAAAGCGCACACATGCTGCATCCAAAACAGCATACTTCCCTACTATAAGAAAAACAGTATGTTAAAAGCGTAGTATGTTGCAATTCATTAAACAGTATACACAAAGTCTTCCAGTGAAGTAATACTTCTGGTAAGATTCTAAAGTTTATATCTGATGGACATTTACCATCCCATGAGGCCACAGGAGATGAGGCTTGTCCACTAGGTCACGTGACAATAACGACATGCCGATTTCAACAGTGTATCCATATTATATTCATGCAACAGAAATTCATACTATGTCGAACAGAACAGTCATAAAGTGGTTCCTTCTTCAAAAGAAGTAGGTATGAGCTTGTTGGTAATCATATGATTCTGATGACACGCGAAATGCAGCTGGAGGGAAGGAATTGATTTGTCTATATAAGAATCACTAGCAAAACTCAAAACGAGCAAGGAGCTTTTATTGTGCTTGAAAACTTGTTAAGCATTATCAGACTAGGCTCCTCCTGACCACAGACACAGCTTCACAAGACATTTTTGTCCAGTGTTTTTGTCAATTTCTTGCCTTCTCCTCCTCATGAACAACACATGATAAAATCATACATGATAAAAGCCCCTTGTGGTTCCTCAGTTTGACTGATTTAAGCATAAACAATGCAAACCCTAAACCTACCCTAACAGTTTACTCTGAGAGTTAGTAGGCATATAGTTGCAAATTAAAAATAATTTGTTGACAGGTAGTTGCAATGTTACTTATAGTTAGTAGACTGTATAAAGTGGACAATCAAAATAAGGTGTAACCAAAAATATATTTCACTGGCTCTAAATAATTCATACTACAGCAATGAACTCTCTCCTGCCCCCACCAGCTCTGGAGCAACATGGTGGGTAACATGATGGCTCTTTCTAGAAACGCTTAATGCAAGTAATCTCCCTAAAACACTGCGAAGTTTATCAACCAGCAATTCAAAAATTCCATTTAGAGTCAGCAGCGTTTACCTTTTTCGCTGATGGACTCGCTCTCTAGCTCCACATCCTCACAGCTTGTGTACTCCGGCGTGGTTGCCAGCTCCTCTTCTGAGCTGCTGAAGCTGCCCATGGTTCTGAGCTTGCCAAGGCGTTTGCTGCGGTGCGGTCGAGGCGGAGGGGGCCGAACCGACTCAGACTGGTCCGAGCTCAGAGAGTCGTTTCGCAGCATGCTATCCATTTTGTCCCGTTTGTTTCTACGCATGGCTGAGCTAGGGTCCAAGTGGTGCTGTTGGGGTATGGGTTTCCTCGTTGGCTCCGCCGGTCCTCGTCGGCTTTCGCCCAGCACGGGGCTGCGGTGTGGCGTTGGTGGGCTGTGATTCGACATCCGATGTCCCGGCGAGCTCCTGTCCATAGAGTACGAGCGCTGACTTGGACCTCCCAACAGAGGGAGGCGTGACTGGCGCCCACCGGGCCCGTGCATAGGCTCGTCAAGTTCCGTGTAGGCAAGCGAGACGTCACTATGACGCCGCTCATGGCGAGCCCTGGACACCTGGGCATGGATGCGCATCTGCTCCTCGTAGGGCTGGGGTTTGACTGGGTAGCGCGCCAGGTTGGGGTCGCTGCGGTACCGGGCCTGGTATTCCTCCTCACGGCGTCTTTGGAGTTCATAGTCTTCTAGCTGGCCGTCCAAACGCTGGCCTTGCGAGTGCCAGCGTCCTCGGCTGTCTTGATAACCGCCCACCTCATTGTACATTCTTGAACTCCTCGGCGAATGGCCAGGGTCACGTCCGTAGTCGGACGGAGAGCGGGGCATGCCTTCTTCAGCCGGGGCATACTGCAGTCCTCCTTCCCCCTCCCTTTGGTTATATGCCGCGTTGGGGTCCCTGGATGCTGATGGGCTTCTGTTTCTAAGAATGTAAAAGGAAATGAGGTCAGTGTGAGTGGTCAATGCAGTGAGGTGAGGCTGAAACTGTACTCAGTCACAAATGAGCTTATAGCACATTCATTTCTCTTCAAGTGATTCCCACTAGGGATACTATGTACATATAAAACAACCTAAAGTTGAGTTGTTTGAATATATTGTTTGTTTAATTACTTTCACAAAGTATTTATTCTAGTATTCAAAAAACAGCTGGATGTAGTGCTAAATACTGAAATGGAACAAAACGCAGGGGTCACAGGATGATCATGGTGCAGCAGATAACAATTCATCGAATTTCTAATCGCAATTACAATTATGGTAGCCCAATTACATAATCGTTCAAACTGGAAACTAATCGTACAAAATCCACTTGTGTTATTCTGTGTGCTTAAGATGTGCTCTACATGTTATCTACCATTCGAATATTCTACATGTTATCTACCATTCGAATATTCTACATGTTATCTACCATTCGTTATATACCATTCGAATCTGTTAAATGTCTACTTTTTTTTGAGCTCACTCTCAGTAACAACAAAAGTGTGTGCTTTTGCAAAATAAGGAAAATAAAAAGTGTGCGCGATTTTTCTTTGTTCTCTCCGCGAACGGTTTAAAAAAAGCTGT
>JAUCNO010000353.1:2385336-2397770 GCA_032353835.1 Enteromius viviparus
ATATATATTTATTTATTTTAATAAATAATAATAATACATATTTATTCATATATATATTTATATATAATTAATTTTCTTTTTTACTACTTTTTTTTAAATCAGATTCATATTTTATAAGAGTGGCAACATTTGTGTGATTTAGATTTGCCCAGCAATTATTTATACTCATCCCAAGTTTGTTGCCATCAAGTTTACTGACACATATTTGCATTTATTTAAATTATAATACTAAATTTAGTAAATATGCTAAAAAAAAAATAATAGTATATATGTTAATGCAGTAATGCAGTTTTGATATCCAGAACCCACACAATGCTTATGAATGAAAGCAGGAGGGACTACAAAGGCCACAGAGAGAAGATGTGTGTGTTTACACAGGGATCATCCTTGGGGAGACGCCGGCGAGGCTGTCGTGGAGGGGTGGGGTGTTTTGTGCAGGGTTACGCGGTCCTGCAATCGCTGGCGTATGCGAGGAATGCTGCGAGAAAGGAGGCTGCGCCCGTCTGCATGCTCGCTCCTGCCTGTCCTCGTGTCTTCTGCCTTTCCCGCTGCATCCGTCTGCCGCCTGTCTGCTGGCGCGTCAGGGGTTAATGCTGGGCGGATATCTCTCTCTGTTGGAAGAGACCGTTGAATGGCTGCCTTCCACGGACAGCAAAAACATTGGTTAAGGGTGAGGGCGGATCTGAGGCTGCTGTGGAAACCTGGCCTGGAGTTGGGAGTGGATCAGGATTCTGTGAAAAATCGAGGCATGCATAAACGTGGTCGGGCCTTGCAACTGAGGCAGACTGTGTTCAAATATATGCTTGCTTAGACACAAATGTATACGTTTTGCACAATATTAGGATTTTGTGCCTTTTTCTGATTCTTGTCTTTTCTGAATGCATATTCCACCATAACCCCGTCACCTATCAGCCCCATTTTCCTGTTTCAGTCAGGCAGTGGTATGGTCCACCCCGTCACTGACAGGCAGAAGGGCCCATGTTGTTTTGCTCCTGTGGGGAGGCCCAGTGTCACATGATGGAGGGTTTTATGACACTAATGAAGTCCAACAGATTTGCTCTCCACTGTAACCTGGAGGGCTGGCCGTGTCCAACATCTATGAAATAGTCACAGGAGGCAGCATTTCTTAGGCTGAATTTAATGCTGGGTTGCATTGACACATGCTGTGCTGTGCGTTAACATGCTTAGATGGGTCTTTACATAAGTACATGTGCGCCCCTTTATAGAGTACAGTTGCTTAGGCAAGCTTGAAATAAAACAAAAGGGTTTCACCCTAAATGTCTATCATTTGTTTTTTACTGTTGATGTATTTAGTTGTACATTTTTGATTGTATCATGTATACCATGTATGTAAAGAGTGCTGTTCTTCACATGTTTCTGGAACACGTTTGTCCCGGAGCATCTTTGTTGTGATCTATCAGGCAGCTAGTGCGAGACGAGGAAGATGACTTACAGACCGCTGTATTCATTAATTCTCGCACCCTGCCATGCATAAGCTTCACTTCCAGATGGCCCTGCGGCCAATCACGACTCTGAATCACTTCCTTTCTGTCTGACGGAAGGCGTAGAACGATGCCACTGACCTCAGTTGGCCTTTTCGTGAATCTTATGTGTGATTTTTGTCATATTTGATCTAAGGTTGATCCAGCCTGTACAAGTAATGTTAACACCTCAGGTGAACAGGGTAAAAAAATAAACATCACCACACTGTAAAAAAAAAAAATCTTTAATTTCTGAATAAAACTACATAGCTGCCAAAAAATAATGTTGAATTGAATAACATTCATTTATATTTTGTACTAATTATGTACTAATTTTGTCTACGATATTAAAAATGTTTTCCAAATATACAATTTCTTTAATAAACTGTTAATTTATTTAACAAAAGTGTTATTGTTATATTAAAATAAAATGTAAAAATAACACTTTTTTTTTTTATTGCTTTTAAAAAAAAATTTTTATCATATTTTTTAAAATGTAACTCTAAAAAATTATTAATATTCTTATTTGGCACAGCATAGCACCTGCTATAATTTAATTATTTTCTGTTTTTTGAAGTCTTTAAAAAAAAAGGTTTTTACAAAAAAATGCTATTTCGTTTTTTTTACTTCAAATTTTCATGTTTAATTCAATGCATTACCTTTCGTTTCTTTGAAATTGTGAAATTTACTTACTATTTCTGCATAAAAGTTGTTTCTACATCCTCTTTTCAGTGTGCTTCCCCAGTTGATTGAATATATTAATAATTTCAAATATTTTTTTGTTTTATAAGTTTTCTTTTATGTTTAGTAGAGTCTTTAAACATACTATTACTGAATGAAACCTTGGATAAAGTTAGCTGTAAAATTCTTGTTTACTTGTGTTAACATATTAGTGTTTGAGGTTTTTATAGAGGGAATCTTTTTATCTCTCCATAAATCAGAAAATACATTCTACGGCCAAAAAATTAGCATTTTAACCCTGGTTTTAGGAATAAAATGTTCTAAAAAACCAGGTGAAGGTTATATGAATAAACCCTTCAGTAAAATCCTTCAGAATGTAAACAAGAATAAAACTCTAAGTTTTGGTGCAGGTGTGTGCTGCTGAAGTGGAGAAAAAAACTTTTGTATTGAGGAAAGGCCTTTGTAAATATGTGCTGTAATTGAAATCTACAGAACCAAATAGATTAACTGAATAATATAAACACATGAAGGGCTTTTTAGAGGTTTTCTTTCCACTAGTCTGAAATGACATGCTATTAAAAAAAACAAAACAAAGATCTCAAAATTGGCCATTTTTTGAAAAAACAAAACTCTTTTTTTCCTGTAGTTTGGTGCATTGAAGAAAATTTATCTAACAGGTTCTTTTCTCACTCTTTTTCCCTTCACAGTTTGCCCTTCCGAATGCATCCATGGTGCTTGTACCCCCCATAAGGAGTGCTGTCACGACCAGTGTCTGGGCGGCTGCTCCGTGCCAGGAAACTCGACTAAATGCGTGGCTTGTCGCAACTTCCTGTTCGGTGAAACCTGTGTGGAGCGCTGCCCGCCAGGCTACTACACCTTCAAGGGATGGCGCTGCGTGTCCTTTAAATTCTGCCAGGACCTCCACAACCAGTGCAAGGGCAAGAGCGGTGACTGCCATGAATACGTCATCCACAATGGGGCCTGTATCCCAGAATGCCCTTCTGGATACACCACCATGAACTCCACCTCGTACGTACCATGTTTTTTTAAATAAACGCAAGCCAGACTGCTACTGTAAACAGTATTTTACTTTCCAATCAGCTTTAATCAGATTTCACTCCACATTAAATATGAGCTGATGAAAAACAGGGGCAGAAAGAGTTAGTTGATAAATAAGATGGTTGAATTAAATGTCTAAGAGGTTATGTTTCTTTGTTTTTCTTTAGTTTTTTATATGATGGGGAATATACTATATCACTGGACGTTAATGAAAATCAGTGACTGTCAAGTGACTGTCAAAAGGTCTTAGGAAGCATTTCGCTATGAAATCACAAGAAAAAGAATAGAAAAATAATCAAATATTTTACAATAAAATAATAATAATACAATATAAGATATTGTTTTTTGCATTGGCATTTTCTTCATCGATCAAGTCTTATTTTTTTTATAATACATTTTATTATAATCGTTTTCAGTGGTTTCTGAATTTCAGAATTTCTTGCAGTTAACAGTACTTAAACTTAAAATTAAATGATTAAATTAAAATATTAAATTATTAATTTAAGCTTTAGTTGATAGTGATAATTTAAAGTAATGATATTCCATTTCAATATAATTTTAAATGAAATGGCTAAATTTAAATATTAAATTACTAAACTTTCAGTTTTACAGTAATGATAGTATTCTTGGAAATTATTTCACAATATAACATTTAACTTACATTAAAGAAAAATTTAAGTTTAACCAATATTTTAGTTTTTTTGTGCTAATTTGAATAAATTAAGCACAATTTCCTTCTAAATTGCTTATACATTTATGTAAATATAATATGATTTATTAAAATATTTTTAAATGTAAAAATGTAGTATGAAATAATTTTAAAGAAAATCAAGAGCTAGATTTTATTCATTGCTGTTACAATAACATATATATCTCTAATAGTTAAAAATTAAGATTAAATAGTTTTAAAAGTATTAAATCATTTTCATATAACTATTCAAATGTAATTTATATAATTTATCATTTCTTTTTTGACAGGTTCTTGAAAAGTTTTTTCCCCTTCGATATAAATTACTGTTTAAGAGTTAATCGTGCTGCAGGCATGAAGTACCTTTTTCTGGTTAACGCTGTGATTTGTTTTGGTCGTTTGGAAAATTAACGAACCGGCTGTCACGCTCAACTTGACCGGGAAGAAGATAAAACTCTTTTGGAAGTATCATAACATCGTTTAGTCTTTTCGTCAGTCACGGCAAATTGAAAATGAGCAGATTATAATGGCCGGTGTCAAGTGTTAAGAGCGTGATAAAATGCCACCCTGATTATTCCAACCGAGTCATTTGCAGTCGGGCTGAATTTGTCAAGCTAAGCGGAAGTATAATGAGCCAAACCAAAACAACATTGCATGTCTGAAAGCGACACTAGCGGCCCTTTTTTTTGAGCCCGAGTCCGTTTGGCCGCCCGGGAATGTCCGGAAGCTCACGCACATGCTGGTTTGCACGTCCAGCTTCATGTGTGGGAATTATTAACGCACAAATAAACAGAGAATTAACACTGCGAACGGTAGTGAAACACAGCCTCGCGGGAACAATAGCAGCCTTTGTTTGCGTTCGCTGGGGTCTTGGGGGGCTTTAAAAAGGTGGCTGTTTCACTGGCCTTTTGATTCCTTTGTTTCCACGTCGGAGTGCTGCAGTTTTGGAAGCTTGATGGGATCTCGGTTTTCCAGGAATTTTGTTTTGAAGTGACGTCATTGGCTTGTTTTTCTCGTCCGGCCACCTTTCGCCTTTGTGGGAGGCAGTCATGCGGCAGTAAGTCCCGTTTCGTAACGGGGCGCCCCATCCTTCCCTCCCTGTTATTTTCCAAAAGGAGAAGACAAAGCAGCATGTGAATGTCTTTCGAGGGGGTTCAAATGTAAAAAAAAAACGTGAGTTTTAGGCGTCAGTGTACGTTCGAAATGAATCCGCGTGGCGTGGATCTCCAAAAAGGAAGTAAAAGAGGCGGTTTATGTGCTTAAAAAAAGAGAAAATGCTCAACTGCTGAGCATTTCTGTGAATTGTTCTGGGGTTTTGATTAATGCATGAAATGCTAGTGTTTCTTTTTTTTCGTGGCAGTTTAAATATGATCAGTTAAATTGTAAATTGCCCCCCTTTTACTCTTGTATAGGGTTCGAACTATTGACCATTGCTCTTTAACTAACACCAGAGCACGTTGATGTTTGGTTCAGTTAGTAGTTTGCTCTTACACTTTAGTTTTCTCCAAAAATAGATGAAATCTTACCCCATTTCCGACTGATTCGTAAACGACTCGTGTGAAGCAGTCCGAAGAATCAGTCTTACCGTGAGCCCTCACTGCTGTGATTGGTCAGATGGCGCAGTCCTTTATGATTGGTCTACCGCTACAGCATGTGTCGGAAAACGAAACGCCCATTGCCATAACTGTATGACAGAGCAGGATACAGCAGCTGCGTCCGAAATCGCATACTGCTTAAGTAGGTACTACATTTGAAATTGAACATACAACCCGACTGTTAAAAAGTATGTCCTATATAGTATGAATGTGAGTAATATGAATGGAATTCAGACATACTACATCCGCCATATTGATGTTGTCATGTGCTGTGCGTCGTAGCAAAAGTGCAAAAATTTTTACTTTTCAATAAGTCATCCATTTATTTAGATTGTGTTAAACAAGTGTAATTTAATCACAATAAACAACGTTTTTTTTTTCTGAGGTACTTACACTTACACTTGAAATGACTTTCCACCATTTTTCGAATATGCCGCCTCCTCTCCCGGAGCCTCATGAGATAGGAAAGTGTCCATGGTATGCTTACTACAGAATTCGGACGGAAGCAGTAGGTCATCCGCGTACTTCTTGCCTACTGAGTTTTGAATACTTTGAATTCAGATATACTACTCGCCTCGCATACTGTTTTTCGCGTACTATATAGTAGGAAGTAAGCGATTTCGGACGCAACAAGCATCTTTTTGACATGATGTAATCCACGTGGAAATTGTACTGTTTGTGGGCGGGGCAAGTTGTTGGCGACGTAGAACGTGGGCGGACATTATGCAAATATGTAACTTTTTGACGTGTTGCCGTAACTGAAAAAGATTCTAATTGGTGACGACTTGTTTAGGCGAATGTGAGGGTTTTTTTTTTTTATGATAGACAAAAACTTTTTTTATCATGCTGTCAGCGTCACAACTTTGCAGATAGTTTATGTTCACATACAGCTACATGACTGCATGAAAGATCATATTTAAAAAGGCATAATAGGGGCACTTTAATAAACAACTAAAAGTAGCCTTAGTCTAACCGTATGGTGTCTTTTTTGTTGTGGTGTTAAATTTGTAGTTCTCTTCCAATTTTTAAAAATTGGTTGCTTTAATTGTTTAATGTTTACAGTTATCATCCTTGGTGTGAATGGGCCTTTATGTTGTGACTGGTGAAAAGGAATAGTTCACCCAAAAATTAGAATGTCCTTCGCATCCATGATGTAGAGTTTGTTTTCATTGTAGCAGATTTGGAGAAATTTAGCATTATATCACATAGCACTTGGTTCCTCTGCAGTGAATGGGTGCCATCAGAATGAGAGCTGATAAAAACTTCATAGTAATCCACTAATTAATATTAAAGCCCCCGATAACGATGTGAAACGTGATTGTGTTGCATGTCTAAAGCAAAGTTAACTTTTCTTCATTAGCTCACCTTTTTACATAAACAATGAGAAACCATAAAAATGTTCATTGTGCTCGGTTCACGTTAGTGCATATCAGTGGCTCATTGGTATTCATTCAGTTCAGTGACAGGAGGAACTGGAGTGGTGAATGAGTTGGCAAAAACAGCATCATAGGTTTATGCCAGCATTTTGGCTGATTTCGAATCACAGTAATTGTCAGTTATCTAAAATTGAGTTTTAATTTTTGGGTGCTCTCTTTAAAAACATCTCAATGGATTTCTTTCTTATAAACATGCAGCTTTTCTCTTCACGAGATGAAAACTGATGGACTGGAGTGCTGTGGATTACTTGTGGATTGTTGTGATGTTTTTATCAGCTGTTTAGACTCTTATTCTGACGGCACCCGTTCACTACAGAGCATCTACTGGTAAAGTGAAGTAAATTTCCTCAAATCTGTTCCCATAAAGAAAAACACATATATATCAATTTAAATGGTCTGAGGGTGACTAATTTACATTTCTGTGTGAACTACTCCTTTAATATCGTGGTGTTTTTGTCTGCAACAGTAATACAGAGACAATGGAAGGATGTTGTGTGTGTTTCCGATCAAAAACTGCTGAATGAAAAAGAACCTTGAGATATAACAATTATGATGTTTCTGACAGAAAAGAAAAGCAAGACACAACGATAGCCAAAGAAATGTATCTGATGCATATATACCACAAGCTATAACAGATCAGAGAAAACTGCTCCATCTCATGCGTCCCAATTCAACTACACTGATACTAAATGAAATAATATGTAGACAATTTGAGCAGAAAAACTGATTTACTGACATAATTAATGATTTCTCATCATCCATCGGAGCTCAGTGTGTGTGTCCATCTGACACTGATGTGGCTTGTGTAGTCAGTGCACTTTCCTCATTAGTTCCTGGACCACTTACAGCCCCTAATGATCTGCTGGAAAGAGTCTGACGGCATCTCTTGTCCACTTTAGGAGTCAGGACAGGGATAATGGGTACTGCTGCCTGTAGCTTAGTAGTGAAATATCTGCTCACGTCATAAAGGTTGTAAGCATCACTAGTGCTAGATTTATGTAAAGCAACCCTAAACATTGTAGTTTTTTTCCCCTTGTAAAAATGCTTAATTGTATTGAATCTGCACTTGTGGAAGAGTTAACCACAAAATACAAAAAAAAAATTAATTATTTGCGTACCCTTTTTTCTTATGTTGAAGACAAAAAATATATATTTTGGGGATGCTGGTAATTAAACAGTTCATGGTACTCATTGACTTCCATAGTATTTTTTCCTACTATGGAAGTCAGCTCGGGCCAACATCTACTTGATTACCATCCTTTTAAATATATTTCTTTGTGCTCAAGAAACTCAAATGATGACAGTTTAATTTTAGGTAAAAAAATAACTGCATGTAATACCAATTTAAACTCTAATACATTTTAATGGAATTGAATGCAGTTAATTATCCAAAAACATAATATTCAGTTCAAAATGTAACAATGCAGTCACTGCAAAATCCACATCGATTAGTTTTAACCTCAGATATGCAACTTTCACTGGAAACCAAATGTCGCTTTGCTTAAGAAAGTGTTAACTGGATATCTATTGTGTGGCTGATTACATTACAAAAACCTCAAATGTTAGCAGTTTCCTGTTTATTAAAGCTGCTTTGAGTAAAGTTCTTAAATGGAAAAATTAATCATATTGCACTTTGCTCATTTCTAAGATGATAACAAATGGGCTCATAACAGCGGTAAGGCCTGTTTTCTTTGCATAATAAAAATGCATGATTGGAGTCATTTCCACTCTACAAAATATCCTCAAAACAACCTAACTGAGGCAAACTCAAAAGCCTTCTCACAACTTCAGACCCACACAATGCTGAACTAAGCAACATTTTACACTGTCTGAGGCCAAGTAAGGTGAATAAGGTATGGCTTTCTGACCTGCCTGGGATCCCTGAACCGTTTCTGAGAGGGTCCTGGTTTGCTCCGGCTGGGCCTCCCCTTACTTTGGCTTGGGGCCCTGATCTGGAGCCCTCAGGACCACTGTAGAACCACGCTCCCGACTTGGTGAGGATTTCTTGTTGTTTTCGGCACAGGTTGCATACCCACATTACCTGTATATAAAATGACAAATTAATATTGGGTGGAATTCAGGGAAATATGAGATAAGAAGCACAAATGCAATACAATAACAAACCAAGACGTGCGGTTTGCACTATTTCTTTCATAAATGCTACAAACAAAGCAGGTCAGTTTTAGTAAAACCCTTGCATAACCCCTGCACCGTCCGTCAGAATGAGTGGATGATTCAACTATCAAACTATCCTCTACTTTTGCACTCATGTAATAGTAAAAAAATACTACATTTATCCTAAAACTAAGTAGGTTAACCTACGAGCTAAGTGGTCATTGCTTACTTCAAAACTGTAATAAATGTAATAACTAACTATGTTTTGGCAGAGAATATGCTTGCTATGAATGTTTGTAAGCCTGTGAGACTAGCAGACTCACACCTGACACCTCTATAAACTGCACACTCACAGACTAAAGTCACACACTCGTTTAAACCGAGCGAGAGACAGTGAGAGCAAGTAAATCAATGACAACCATTAGAGCTGCTGCTGGAGGAGAGTGGTCACCTGCCTTTGCTGAGTCACCAGAGACCGAGAGAGAGAGACAGACAGAAAGACAGACGGTTCAAAAGGGAGAAAATGAGTTTGTGTGTGAATGGAATGGGCTCAGAAAATAGAACAAGAGGGCCATTAGTGACAGCCAAGTAATAAGGAAATATTGCCTGAACTGCTTTTAAATGGGCTGTGGACATTAAAGTGCTCAATGCAAATGTTGCTACATGAGAAATGCATTACTGCAGAGGCTATACACACGCTTCTCCATTTAGAGGGACACAAAGAAACTGATACAAGACTTGCGGTATAAAATACTGTAAACCATATAATAAAATAAGAAACATTAACACACCAAATAATGTGGACTGATAGCTTCAAAAATAAAAAAAACTGATCAACAACCTCAGAGCTCAATTTTTACAGGCGTACAAATGTGAAAAATTAATTCCTCAATGAAGACAATTAATGGGCTTAACTGTTGCATGCTAGTGCTAATGAAGCATGTAGTGCTAATTTTTAATACACTTATTTAATTCAATAAATTAATTTAATTTATTCATATACTATTTGTTTACAACGGTGGGGAATGTTTTACTAAATATATAGGGTAAGTTGTCACAATGGGAACCTGCAGTTGACTACATATGCAAAGAAAAATACCACAATTCTTTTTCTTTTTAAATGAAGAACACACTTTTCAATATATTTAAATAGAGAGTTAATTTAACGCATGGACGTCTATCATACGCTAGTAGTTTGTTCACTTATTTACTTAACAAAAATGATTTATTTTAGGACATAGGACTGAAGAAAAGACGTAATTTGACAAATTTTTGAACTGTTAGATGAAACGCTCATTTATGAAACTGGACCTGACTGAAAAAAAAAAGTTTTTTAGACTGTGACAATCTGTGACAACTAGCCCCGGTCTCACCTACACAGGTGGAATGTCGCGAAAACCTTTATCATCAAACTTGACGCATAATAAATTGTTTTCCTACCCATTTCGTCGTTGCGAGTCATTTTGTGTTCGTCGATACGCGATGAACGACAGAGAAGATCCTTATAGCGTTTAAAGGACTCTGCTGCGTCTGCTGCTTCCGTCAGAACGAGAAACCGGATTCTGAGAACGGCATGAGAAGCCGCTATCGAGCCGCTGCCAGTTCTGCGCATGTCTGACAGCGAAACCCATCGGCGTTTAACAGGCTGCATGAGCGATGAAGCTGAGGAACTCGCTGCTCTTCGCTTTAGCCTACATTATTTACGGATCCTGCCCCTATCAAGCCACTAAGCCGGAATTCAGTTCATTATGAATGCATGCCGCCTCAAACCGCTCGAAAAAAACACAGGTAAAACAGACACGAAGCTACAGCCAAACACTGTAAACACTAAAAAGAGGAATACACTCTTAACAGTACAAGCCAATGAGCCTCCTCATTCATTCATTTCTCTCAAAAGCTGTAATAAAGTTCACCTTACATGACCTCACAATGTGGGAATGAAGTGGTTTTAACTCAGCTGTGCAATACAATTATTGTTGTTTTCACTAAATACGTTTAATTGAAATGGCTAAAAACGTCAATACGCTGTAGCATGAGGGAAACACTAGAAGTCAGACACCATTAAACTCTCTTCATTCTCACCCAACGCCTCACAGTGCAACAGAATCAGCTCTTATGTAATCAGTTTGTATTCACGAGGAGAGAATTGGCTTAAATTGAGCAAGTTTACCAAGAAGAAGTCTAATTGGCATAATGTTGACTTCAAACAAAGCTAGTTAAAATAAAACAGCATGAACTGCAGATCCCAAACCTCTATTAATTCCAAATACCTATGTACATATTTCCATCTGTCACCGCAGACGCGTTTTGAGCGCACACAAAAAACATGGCGTTCTGAATTTTGCAAATCGTGAACAAGAACACACACACAATCTATCTGAAATAAGTGGAAACAACTAATCTAAAATCAAGTAGCCTTCAGGGATACTGGCAAAGCACATCTGCAGTAAAAGCATTAAAAGGGTTCAAAACTTTATGATAACTTATCAAAGTTATCCAAGATGCGGAAGAGTTAGTTTGTTCATCTGAACAGATTTCCATAACTTGCTCAGCAACGGATGCTCTGCAGTGAATGGGTGCCATTAGAATGAGAGTCCAAAAACCTCCCAGACCCAGGCTGAAATACGTGCCTCTACATACGTTTCTGCCACCCTATAGTTATGTATCTTGCTGCACGTTTCGGTGCAGTTTCAAAATAAAATGTCCAGAGAGTTGTGCTAAAACACACATTTAATACGTGACCGTGGCGTGTTTGTATTAGGTTGGTACAGGCACATTTGCAGTGTATGAAGTAAAATATTAGCCTGGAATATTAGCTCATAGGAGCTTAGTCTGGCCAAGCTACCATACTACCCTCCTGCGTCCATCAGATGCCTCTGTATACTACTGGACGAATCTATAACCAATCAGACCACTCTTTCCGATTACGTATGCGTAGCGACGGAACCTGAAGCCACCGTAACCAATTGTAGATAGCTTGATTAAAGCAGTAGGAAAATGTCTTTACTTACTTTAATTACTTCTGCTTTGTTTTCAAAGAAAACCTGTCATGAAAATTTCTCAAAACGATTGTTGCTGCTCGGTACATGGCATGTTCGAAAGCCGGTATGGTCGCAGAACCGCTGCGTCATCACGTTACACCCGCCTTTCGTTTTTCATTGGTTCCCACATTTTTGGGAACAGAAATGCTCTAAAACGGCAGCTTTGCCAGACTCTTGCTGCGTCCGAAATCGCGTTCTGCTTAAGTAGGTACTACATTTAAAACCGAACGTACTACTCGACAGTTAAAACAGTATGAATAGGGGTAGTATGAATGGAACTCGGACATACTACATCCGCCATATTGATGTTGTCACGTGTCATGCGTCGTCACAACAGC
>JAUCNO010000353.1:2413150-2426464 GCA_032353835.1 Enteromius viviparus
TGACACTTTTTGGTGTGCTTTTACATTTGCTATAAATAGAACGTCTTACTGTATATTAAAAACAAACACTTAAGCTCGGCCCATATTTAAAAAGTAACGCAAAAGTAATATAATGCATTAACTAAGTAACGTAATTAGTTACTTTTTTTTAGGGAGTAACACAATATTGTAATGTATTACTTTTAAAAGTAACTTTTCCCAACACTGGTTATCAATAATGTTAGTTATCTGTAAAAAATCTGTCTTAAACTCTTAATACATTAAAACACCTTTCTTAAAGGGACAGCTCACCCAAAAATTATCCACGCATTCAAAAATAAATTTTAAATAATGTTGTGTAGCGTTTGAACCAATCAGGCGCAAACTATTTGTTACATTTAACAAATAATCTTTAATACCGCTTCACCCAGCCCAACGGGTAAATCAAACTGCAACTATGAGAGTCTGTGGCCCTTCCCCCGAAAGGCAGCTAACACCTCAGGAAGGCAAAACAGGCCTCTGATGGCATGGCAATCAACTGATAACACTGGTTTATTGCTTGAAAGAATGTGAACAAAGAAACTCTGACTAAATTAATTCACAGGAAAACTTTCATTGAGTGAACACATATCCTTCAGGCCATTGTACATAGTGTTATTGTGCTCGTATATCATCTTGTGTATGGTGTACTGTTTTATGCATGTTTATGATAGATCACTAGCTAATATCACCTCATAATATCAACGCCTTCCGTGTTTGGTATCTAAAGACTCGTCTTCAGATGATCTAATTGAGAGTGTATGATATATGTTGATATCTTTGCGACATTCAGTGTTTTAAGAATCACTTCTAATTTGTATATCAACCTCCAATCCAGTGCACATGCAAATTACCATGCTTAGAAACAAAGAGTCATACAACTTTCCTCCAAATTATCAACACACAATTGGCTCTTTGACCCACAAGAGGTGTGACCTCAACATGTTTCAAAAGGACCCCCACCATCTCTCTCGTCTCCTGGCTAAGCCCCCGGGAACGATGCAGCCACATCAGGTGGGCCTAGATGCAGCGCAGTCTGCAGTCTTGTGAGACACTAAGATAAGGATTTAACTATGGCAACACCTAAGTTTTACACCATGCTGAAGCCTTTGCATGTAACTTTGACAAATCTCTCTTTCAGCTCTTTTTTCATCTACCAATCATCAGAGTCAGGACTTGTATTTCATTGGAAATATAATTGGAATTAATCACTCTTTAAACCAGTAAGAACACTATTGCCAATCAAAAACCTTGGATCAGGACTTCGAGACATAGATCTCACCAACGAGGGTCATATACATATAACATATACATATAACTAAATAAAACAGAGGTTTAGTATTGGTTATAAAACCCGTTTTGAACGGCACTGATGGTTTTACTGACTCTCTTTTCATAAATTCAATTTTGGCTTTTTTTTTACCCTTTTTTTAAGGTTTACCCTTAAGCCTTCTTTGCACTTTCCCCTTTGTGTGAGTGTATTTATGTGTGTTCAGTTATGAGAGTTAATGTAAAGTTAATAAAACTTTTGCACATATTAAATGAGTTTCTAATTCTTGCAAATTAATGTCCCTTTACGATTTCGGCCCTTGCTACATGCTCTAATGCAGTGTGATACTGTAAAAAGGTATTTTTCCATGAAATATGCCTTCTTAGAGTTTGTATGAACTTACACTACATGTTCACTGAATGAACAGGTTAGCTGATGGTAATTCTGCTACAGTTACTACTGGCAGCTAATTTAAATAACTGCAATTAATAGTCAGTTTTTAATGCATTTCCCCTAATGAGCTAATATGCTACAGTAGGTAACTATTGAAATTTATAACTCAGTGGTAACTCTAAACTTTTATCTTATTTTGTGTAGGTTTTACCCATGTAATTTACTAATGTAAGTTAATAATAAAATATGTTCAGATTAAGATTAAGACTCAATGTATGTTTTAAATCCAAATGTTATAAAACCATTATAAATTCAAGCATACTTGACTTGGAGTAACATACACAAGAAAACCAAACTAAAAAACAAACAATCAAACAAAAAAAAACAGCAAGCCCTTTTAAAATATTTTTCTTGCATGTAAATAGTCTAAGAAAAGAAATTACACATTTGTGAGGAAGTCACTGGTGAACTACACAGACTAATTAATAAGACAGTGATCAGATTAAGCCACACTATCCAACCCAGATCAGAGAGACTGACATCTGACCGAGTGACTGTGAGAGCTCCAGTGGAACAGGACTTACAAATCTGTGTCAGTTAAACAAGTTCATGTCAAGTGCCATAGATGGAGATTAAGAAACCTTAAATACAGCCTCTCCAAATGAATAAAACAAACATTTATATCATGTTTTTACAACATGAATGATTTCTCAGGCGGTTCATTTAGACATCACTCTTAAGTGACTGCAGTTTTTTTTTTTTTTCAAATTCAGTTGCACTTTATTATAAAGTGATTTTAGGTTAAATTTACAGTTAAATATTGTAATTTCATTAACTGATATAGTGGTAATATATCAACTTATTAAAGTACTGAAATGTTTTGTACCTTTGAAATACACTGATAACCACCAAATGCAGATGGTGACGAGAAAGTCACATGATGAACCAAAGCCCATCGCAAGCAGCTGCTAGCTTTTATATATGAGCATATATAGAAAGTGCTCAGGGTTATTCACACAAACACTAAACACCATTAACACCTCATTAAACCGAAATATACAATAAACATTCATTTAACAATGTTACATGTAACATACAACACTAATAAACATTGAATCTGAATCTTCCCCTAAACCTAACCTTAACCCATACAGTTACCTTATATTGTCCATTACTTAAGTACACTATAATTACATGTAAATGCATGTACTTTAAAATAAAGATCACATATTTGTATACCAGCTTGTTGTATTCATCATTTTCACAAGTTGCTTTGAATAAAAGCGTCTGCAAAATGAGTGAATATAAATGTAAAAATAGCAATTACT
Source organism: Enteromius viviparus (assembly GCA_032353835.1). Lineage (NCBI taxonomy): Eukaryota > Metazoa > Chordata > Actinopteri > Cypriniformes > Cyprinidae > Enteromius > Enteromius viviparus. Next base: position 2,416,160 of record JAUCNO010000353.1, read on the forward strand.
CATGTGGAATATTTGGAAAATCTCACTCGAGGTTGAAATGTTTCCAAAACGCACAAGAATGTTTTCTCTTCTAATGCTTAGTAGTTACTCTGGTGCGTTTGAATGCATTGATTTTTAAGCTATCAGCGTTCTATTATACTTTCAGCACAACGACAGTGTGTGAACAGATCATTCAGTGTGGAAGTGAAAATCTCAAACTCTGCAGATCTTCTATGCATACATATGATTTCGTAATTTCACTCTCTCTCTTCTGCTCATCGAGGCTGCATTTATTTGATTAACAATACAGTAAAAACACAAAAATTATTGCAATTTAAAGTGCCCCATTATTATATGCCACATTTTTCTGTCATATTAAAACTGTATTTGCTGTCACTTTTGATTAGTTTAACGTATCCATGCTGACTAAACTCTCCAAAAAAACCTTGTCGCAAAAAACAAATCACTAAACTGAACAGTTACCGTTTCTGCAATAACCCAGACACTTGAGCATTATGCAGAACATCAGTGATATGGCTTATCAGAAACCTAAACTTTGATTGACCAGTCAGATCTGCCAAAACAAGAGCCTGATAAACACAGTCTTGAGGTATCAAAACACAGCAGTATGCCAACAATACACTCTGGAAGCGTGAAACTGAGAGCTTGAGTCCATTGAGTGAAAATGAAAATCATGCAAACACTTGAACACTGGATGGAAGTAACACCAGTTTCAGTTTGGTCTAAGCTCTTTATCAACAAGCAGGCACGTGGCAGAGGTGTAGCGCAGCTGAAGCTCACTCTGTTTGGCAGTGATGACGGTCAGGTGGTCTACAAACAGATGCGAGCGGAGCACTGGCACAGCACTGGAGGTTCACTGGGTTCAGTCCAGCCCTGGTACGTGGAGCCAACTGGGCCACTCCAGTAAATAATCTCTCTCTAAACACAAAACCCAATACGTCTGAGAGCAAATATTAAGGGCAAGATGCAGAAACAGAATGCTTAGTTGAAATAAACATTTTCAATTCTTCCCAGTGCATTGAGGCATTGAGCAGTATGTGGATAGATGTGGATATAACCATCAATCCTAAGCAATCGGTTTGCCTCTAGTGTGTTATTTTACTGAAATAAAAGATGACTATCACAGTGGAGTCTCAGTGGTTATGATCATGATCATATGACTCTTTAACAGACAGATATACTCTTTCTAATCTTTCTCAAATCATGCTGGAAAACATGATCATCACTTGTGGAGCTCATGCAGATCAAATGCTGCATACATTAAAACAAAAGATGAATATGTGCTGGAATTTGCATCAAGCTAAAACAATAGCACTTTGACTTTTCAGCCAAAATATTCAAATATACAATTGCTTGCTTTCGATTAGAAGTAATGCAGAATCTTCTGTATTTCGTGCTATAAAAATCCAGGGTTAAATAATGTAGTTAAATATGATATGACTATAAAAAGGAATTTATCTTGAAGAACGGTGAAGAATCATTTCCCGCCATAAAAAGCTATACTATTTTTTTAAACAGTATAGTATTTTTATGCAATTAATATAACTTGCAATCACATTTGTATTAAACTACAAAAATAGAAGCATTTTGTCTCAAAAGGCAAAAAAAGCAGAGCAGTGCAGAATTGCTTTACGCCATAAAAAATTGATTTAGCAATTGTCATGCTATTAATATAACTTGTACTGAACAACAAAATTGCAGCATTTTTACCCTAAAGGTTTACATCTCTTTCACCTTTTGTCCAGCATAGTCAAAAACGCAAATTTGTGCATAATTAGCATCCTATAAAAAAAATTGAATCTTCTTCTATTCATGATATATAATTTTATATGAGTAAATTATAGAGAGAGAGAGACTAAATCCAGAAGAACTGTTTCATCATCTCCAAGATGCTTCAAGAAACCTACCTGCAAAGTGCAAAGGCTGCTATAACCCCAAAGGATGGTTACACCAAATGTTGATTTAATTTAGTTAATAGATGTTTATTGATTAAAATAATCTATTGATGACAGTTGCTTTTGACAGCAACTTAATTTTACAGCATTTTTTCACAAGTGCCTAAAACATTCAGCAGCACTGTAGCTTCACACGTGGGTTTCTTAAAGCATCTTGGAGACGTTGTTCTCCACAGTTCTTCTGGATTTAGGTCTGTCTCCGTTTGTTCTGTTTCTTCGTGTCCTTCCAGACAGACTGGATGATGAACAGATCAGATCTCTGTGTGGAGCACTGGCTGTTAGACAAAAATCTCCCTGCATTATTACAATTAATGGCAATTTCCTGATTTTTCCTACTGATACATTGCAGCAAAAAATGGAAATATCTGACTTAAAACCTTTTTTAATGGCGAAAAATGATAGTGTTCTAATAACACACAAATGCATGCATTAACAAAACTACAATATATATATATTTAAATTAAATTAAATATGAATTACTGATCCAGTGCTTTTTCAGACAGACTTAGACGAAGTGTTTCATGTCACACTGCAGGACACTTTCACTGCTTCATATCTACTACCTCTATACACAGAAAGAAAAACAGGTGCACCCTTGCAATTAATAAGGCCTGTCAAGCACACACACACACACACACACACACATTTGTTTCTGTGATTTGTGCGGACTTTCCATAAACGTCTATTACTATTATACTGACCAAACTATATTTTTTATCCCCTAATCAAACCATAACCCTATTTGTATTAGTTTTTTTTTACCTCATGGGGACCGCCCACAAACTTCAAATATTTACTATCCTTGTTGGAATATTTGGTCCCCATAATGTAGCATAAACAAGCACACACACACGAAGACAGGCTGATCTGTCAGTGAGCAGCGCGGAGTCAGACACACTCGTCCGCAGCGGACAGCGCCGTGGTGCTGAAAACACCGCGCCGGGATCCATGGCAACCGCAATCGCGCAAACATCGCCGCGCTGGGCGTCGCGTTAATGTTTAACACCTGACCCATTCGACAGCACGCATTTGAACATGTAGTAATCTCTAGTATAAACAGCGGCTGATGGGATTTTTAGCGAAGATGGCGCCCACAGCTAACCCAGCCCACCAGAGGCGAAATACTACATCCACACGCGGCACACGAGCGACGAAAAGCCGCCAGACGCGTGACATTGACCCCTCTGACGGCTAGCCCTTCTGCTTTGTCCGGGCTCGTCTCAACAATAGCCTAATATTGACAGTCGACGTAAGCAGACGTATTAAATTTCAGGAGACAGTCATGCTGAAAATGACAGGGAGCGCGTTCAGTGCAGCCCTCGCCTCCTATTAAGGGTGCAGAACGCGAGCTTACTTCAGCATGGACTGCTCTTTCTCCTCCTCTTTCTTCTGCCGCTCCATGACCGAGAGGATGATCTTCCTCTCCTCCTCGGTGAGGTGGCTCAGGTCCGGCGGAGCGGGAGCCGCAGGGGCCCCCAAAGCTGACATCTTCAGGTGTGGATGCTGCTGAGAGAGCGATGCGCGAACGTTAAACACATCTCTGTGCATCCTACACGTGTAGCCAATGTTGTGTTCATGCGATGCATAAGTGTACTGATCTCATCTACATGCATTACGATGGTGAAGACCGCAGACCACTAATAATGGTTTGATAATAGTAACACGTTAGCTCATCTCTGACACCTTCGCACCCCGCATTGGTAGATTTGGTGGTGCATTATTATCTAGAATCAATATGCATCCCAGTGACAGCATGGGAAACGCGTGGACACGATGTAGCTTGTCACGCTGCCTCTTTAAAACAAGCATCTTCTGAAAATAAGATGTGAGAAAACCCTCGGGCTTCTCGCGTTTCCGGGAGCCTAGGGCATCCCAGGCTTTAATGTGTGTGTGTGTGTGTGTGTGTGTGTGTGTGGAGATAAAACGGGCGCTTGCCTTTTATTTCGCAATCATGGTGAACGCAGTCTAACCCATGGCTGCTGCTGCTGCTGCCGCGGTCCTTGTTGCGGTTGTCGGCGTCCTCGCTTCCGCCGCCTTCCCCGCGGATGCCCTCCTACCGCTGCCGCTGCTGCTAACTTCAAAGGATTTCTTGAATGCACAAAAATGGATGCGGTAGGGAAACGGTCCGATAGGAGAGCGAGGCGGAGCGACGGTCTTACGTAGGACAAAGATCAGATGGTCCGGTCGCACTTCCGCTGCCCCCGCCCTCCCGGTTCATTGACGGGAGGCGAGTGCTGGGAAGGGTACTTTGGAGATGTTATAGGTTACAGATTACAAGTTACCATATTCAGAATGCAATAAGTAGAGTAACTATTTCAATTAATTTATTAAAGAATTATTGCAAGGTGCCCTTGTACAGTGCAATTATATATTTAAGTACAGAGAAATATTTCTTAACTCAGTGTACTAGGGTTACTAGGGTTTAGTGTTACTTGCACAGCACCGCAAATAAAAACGAAAAACTATTCATTAAAAAAAATAAAGCATAAAGATAAATCCAAAAAAAGAATAAACACATTTATTGAATAAGCATTTGTACTATTCTGTGTCCTAACTCCTGCGACATTTGGCGTATCATATTATAGAGCAGTTGATACAATTTCTGAAATACATCAAATCAAAATTAAGTGTGTGTAGGGCAATAGGACTTAGTTTGTACAGTAGACTATAAAAAACATTATGCCTATGAAATGTCCCCATTTTTCACAAAAACGAACGTGTGTGTGTGTGTGTAAAATGTTTATTATTAATTATTGTGAAAAGTAACTGAGTACATTTACAGTTATGTAATTAAATATACTCAAATACAAAACAGTTATTTCAAAAAACTGTATTAATGTTTCAGTTTTGGTTTTTACTGGTTTCATTTTATTTTATTTATTATTATTTTATTTATTTTTTTGGTAACTGCAAATTTTGTGATTATGGCTTTCTAAAACATTATAAAATTTTACATCAGTCATTTATGATTTCATATAATTTGAATGGTGTCATTTCTTTACCACCATTAATCAATAATCACTTTCTTCGTGTGTGTGTGTGTGTGTGTGTGTGTGTTGACAAACTGCCTTACCATTCATAATATTTGATGTAATAATGAACCAACACGTGCATTATCTTTGGAGCAGGTATGAAATAGATGTGAATAGTTTTATCCATCTAAAATGTTACCCAAAAATTTTAATACAAGTGCAGCAAAATGATGAAAATCTTTCTTCTTTCAACCACCTTTATCCTTTGAGTTTAATTCTGAGATGAATTGTTGAGTCCACATAGGCTATGTACCACATATTAGCTTTGTCTCATTCATTAAGAAAAGGAAATACCATTTTGGATTTCAATTTATAGTCACAACTTATGTACTGCTACTATAATAACAACAATAATAATAACTCAATTTAAAACACTGAATCATAATCCCTTAAATCGAAAGGACAAATATAAATGGTATGTAGTCTTTATTAAAATATAAATAAAATATAAAACGTGTCTTGGGTTTCCTTCTTTTTCTTCTTTCAGATTGCTGTAGCCTATAAAATAATAACAGACTTCGGAAGTAGTGTGAAGGAAAAATTCATTCATTAATTCTTGCCTTCATTCAAAATCAATCATTCATTCAATCTTTTCGAGTACCGTAAATAAGGCGTCGTATTAGAATATAATACACAAATAGTATTTATAGTACATTTACTTTAAACATAAAAATAGCAGGTTACAGTAAATATAGTGTAATAAGTCGTGGTCAAATATAGCTCTCGCTCAATCTCAAAACACTGCGCGCACACACGCACAGATTTCTAAAGCCTGTGAAGAGGGCTGATCTCTGAATGACGTCACACCATACGCGATGAGGATTCGCTGCTGAGATTCACGTCGCTCCACCCACTGGAGCTGCGTCATCACGCACTGTTATTTACCTTCTTCTCCCGCAGTGGAGAGAAGCTGAGGTCAGACGAACGGTCGCGCTTAATAATGGCCCAGCGGTCGCTACTAAACTTAATAGGGGCATTGATTACTTAATGTTTATATGTATATATTTTAAACTGGGTTAGTGTGCCGCTGTCTGCCCTCACAAAGTATATTTTACTGCCTCTTGTCGCTCAGGGAGTCCGTCTCTAGTACGTAAACAAACATGACCGCTAACGTTACCATTTCCAGGCAGAGACATGCTGCAGGCGCTGCAGACTCCTCTGGCTCTTCTTTTTCCCTTACTGCAAGCCTCATGCGACTCTCGAAACACATTAAATATGAAAATCTTGCCGCTGGACTTAGTGGGGGTGTTATTTCCACAATGGTGTTGCACCCCCTGGATCTGATCAAAATCAGGTTCGCAGGTAAGTAACGTTACATGTTTATCTTATAATAATGCAGAAAGAGTGTCTCAAAACCTAGAGCTGCCTACCTAGCCCAAAATACTGTTTAGACAGGCTTTTTACACAACAGCCCATTACATATTTAAAAATAGGTTAAAACAATAATGTGAATAAATATAAATAAAAAATAAATTACTCATAGTTTGACATCTTGAAATGATCTTGAAATTGCTATGCAAACAGCAGAGAAATAAACGCTATGTGTATCCAGTTTCACAATCTGAAAAACTGTGTCATGCTCTCTAGGTTTTGTAATGCTGTCAAATGAATTATCGCATCTGAAATAAACGTTTTTGTCTATGTAATATATGTGTGTTTGTAGTGTGTATTTTCATTATGTGTATAAATGTGTATATATGTATAAATACTCAGACATTATGTATTTTTTAAATATTTACATTCGTAAAATTTTAAGTTTTATAGAAACATATTTATGTGTAAACCTAGCATACGTTTCTTAAACAGGTTTGTACTTGCATACATTTGTATTTATATATGTATAATAAATATACAAACATATAGTATGTAAACAAAACCTTTTATTTCAGATACTATTAATCACAATAAATCATTTAACAGCACTAAGGACAGAAAACTAGAAAAACAGACACAGAGCTGGTTTTACCGTTGCAATGCCATTTTGTAAGGAGATTTTTAGATCGTTTGGAAGCACAAGTGGGAGTGTGTTGTTTCCCCCACTGTTTGTTACTCTTTCCAGTAAGTGATGGTCTGAAAATGCGACCCCAATACGATGGCATGGTGCACTGCATGAAGACTATCTGGAAGCTGGAAGGGATTAAAGGCCTCTATCAGGGTGTGACCCCCAACATCTGGGGGGCAGGGGCATCATGGGGCCTGTACTTCCTCTTGTAAGTAGTCAGAGTTGTGTTAAAAAGGGAAGCGCAATGGAATTTCCTGTTTGAATGTGTTTCTTAACACGACTTCACTATATTCAGTTTTGGGACAGTTACTAACAGGGTATAAACATTTAAAATGGCATAAGTATTGTAACTATTTAAATTACTTTATTAAAGCAATGTAACCATGTTACATTTGGTTACCTTTTGATTACTTTTCTAAATTCCAAACCTTTTTTCCCACTGTGTTAATCATTGTGAAGCATTTAAAGCAGGCAGTAGGGCTCAACACTGATTACTGTCAGACTTTTAAAATCCTTCTTTGCTTGAATTAAGGTTATAGTAACTTAATCATCCTTTATAAAATCAGACTTTAGCAGCTCTTTTTACTTTGAGGTTGTTCTGAGGTTAAATACACAAGAAATAGCTGTGATACTGTTTTTGAGTTATGACATAAAACAATGGCATCTAATAATGCCTTGGGAAAAACAGTTATTCATCTTAATAAATAAACGTATACATAAATAATTATTTAATAAGCTGTTCTATGCCCTAAATTAATGTGTAATCTTCCAGAAGATTTGTATTTCAATTGAATGTTGTTCTTTAAAACTTTTTGTTCATCACTTTAGTGTTTAACCTATATTTTTATTTAATTATTTTATGAGCAGTAAATCAGCATATTAGAATGATTTCTGAAGGATCATGTGACACTGAAGACTGGAGTAAGGATGCTTAAAATTCAACTTTGATCACAGGAATAAATTACATTTTAAAATATAGGCTGCTATTAATATATTTTGGCGTAAAATAAAATAAAATAAAACGCATGTATTTTTTTAATAAATGCAGAAATGTGAGCATAAGAACGTTTTTTTTCAGCAGGATAAAAAAACCTAATTAATAAAAACTTTTGACCAGTAGTGTATGTAAACAAAAATGGCAATGATATTTTACAATATTGCTATATCTTTAATCAAATAAATGCAGCCTTGGTGAGCAGAAAATACGTATCCTTAAATTCTTTGAATAATAGTATGAACGGCACTGATATTGAATATTTTTTACAAAAATAAAGAAAAAAAAAATACAAACAAACTAATTAATTAATTAAAATAAAATAACAAAATAATAAGAATAATATAGAGGTGAACTTTCTTGAAAAGGCATGAATCCTTTAAAGTTCACATGCCAAAAAAAGAAGCTGCCCACAGTGCTGTGTCAGTTGATACTGTATGAGTTATGAAGATACTCCACAGTCATCTGACCTAATTTCAGATCAGGATCACTGGCAAACAAAGTGTGTATGTGCAACTCTACACGGCTGCCAACACTGAAATAGAAGTAGATCCCTGTTGATTTGGTCTTTGTCCTTCAAAAAGCAGTGGCTGAGCAGGCTATAATGTTGAGAAGAGCATATCATTCTAATATTTTGTTTATACAATCAGTCGTGCTGTGGAAAAAAAAGATTAAGTGAGGAAAATCAGGTGAAGATCTGACCATAACAATAAATCTGAAGAGATTTAGCTCAGCAGTCTTACATCCAGCAGAGATTTACATGACCCAGATATAAAAGCTGTGTTGATTTACTCGAGCCCTACAAGTTGCAACGACACAAATAGGAGTAAATGATGACATCATTTATGTTTTATGCTACCCTCCCTGAAATTCCATGGTCATTCAATAATAGTTACATAAAGGATGGTCAGTTTACAGCACTGTACAATAGACACGCATGTGCCTAATGGCTCTGGGGGAACATAATGTTGTCCTTTCTTTTCTTCCCGCAGTTATAATGCTATTAAAGCATACACGCAGGAGGGACGGCAAACAGAGCTGAGTGCTGCCGAACACCTGGTGTCTGCAGCGGAGGCAGGTCAGTTTGAGAAGGAGCCACCTGTGAGCTTGACCAACTAAACACGGCTAAATCTGTAGCTCAGCTTTGAGACGGGAACAACTGGAGTGTCAGAGGCTTTAGGAGACCCTGTGTTCTTCTGCTGGATCATTCCTGTTATGCCCAAGCTTTAGGTTATGCCGCACACTCTGTGACTATCAGATGATAACCACTTGTTTTCGTTTAGTATAATAGACCAGACTGAATATAGCAGGTCAAACCCAGATGCTTTAAACTGATTATTTGCACAGTGATAAGTGAACAAACAGAATGGAAATAGCTCAAGGTAGATATTGCTTGCTTAAAGGAATAGTTTAACATTTACTCACGAAGTCCGAATCTGTATGAATTTCTTTGTTCTGCTGAACACAAAGGAAGAGATTTTGAAAAACATTTGTAACCAGGCTGTTTTGGTCACTATTGAAGTCCATAGTGAAAAATGCAATACTATGGAAGTCAATGGTGACCCAAAATCCATAACTTTGTTTTTAGCGAAACGAAAAAAGAAAGATGAGTAAATGATGACAGAGCTATTCCTTTAAGTCTGCTGAGGATGTTGAGTTAATTTCCTTCAAGATAACTTCTGAGTTTATTTTGATGTTGTTGGTTGTGAGGTAATACAATTTTCGTATTTATTTTTAAGAATATTTCAAAGAGACGCAAAACAAATAAAACCATAAAACATTACAGAAATCATTAAGTCCACCAATGTTTCATTGACATGTTTTTTTTTCAATATCAAAATATATAAAAAAATATCAAGCAGTACAGCTGTTTACAACATGGATAATAAGGATAAATGTTTCTTGAGCAGCAAATCGGCATATTAGGATGATTTCCGAAGGATCATGTGACACTAGATGATGCTGAAATTTCAGATTTGATCGCAGGAATACATTTTATGTTCACATAGAAAGTTTTAAGTTTTTACTGTCCTTTTGATCAAATAAATGCAGCCTCGTTGACCAGAAGAGACATCTTTCAAAAACAAAATCTAGTGTAAGTCTATGGAAAATGGATAGTTTTAAACCAGAAAAATATATAAAAAAAAGATGGTGAAACATTGTTTCAAACACTCTTTGAAAATGAGCTTTCATGCTGAGTGTAAGACAGCCCTAAGTGAATCAAACATCCTGTGAAGTTTTAAAGGAAATGTATTGTAATAATCATAAAATGTCTCTGTTATGTTCAACAGGCATTAAGAAAACATGTTAATTAAAAGTACT
>JAUCNO010000353.1:2435219-2451177 GCA_032353835.1 Enteromius viviparus
TAGTGATTAATCATGATTAATCCACTGAAAATCCTGATTAATTTGATTAAAAATTTTAATCATTTGACAGCCCTAAACATTACTAATATTTGTTAATTTTATTTTCAATTCTTAAACCATTAAGGTTTCTTGCTGGTTTCAGAGTAAAGCGTGGTACTGTGTTTTTGTGCACACTCAAACACTATCTCTCTAAAATCCCAGTGGATATATTTATTTCTGCTATATATCAAATTATGCATTAAGCCATATCATGATTAGGCTTGCTGCTATATTCAGTGTTTACAGTGATACCAGTGTGAAGCCTAGTTCAGTTAGAGAACCGACACTACAAGCAAAACCGACTGGCTGCTCAATGCAGTGCATCACGGATCAGTTTTCATTTATCACGTAAGTAGAGCTGACTGACAAGATAAGTGAGGTGAGAAAGACAAAATGATGGCGGAAGTATTTGAAATATTTGACTTATGACATTTATCTAAGGTGATATTTTTTTGTTGTAAATTGTATTTTTTATTTCATTCCACAGTTGCTCATTTTTATTTAAAGGGGTCATATGATGATGTTAAAAAACATTTTAAACAACATTACAAACGAGGCATTTGTTGCATCCAGTGGAGACATAATTCATGACTACGTGTTGCATCTCACTTTGTAAACATAACACCATGTCTGCATTTGTGATCGGAGAAATGACAAACAACAAGCACTACCTTTCACTGCTCAAAACTTGGGTTTGCATAGTAAGTAGAGCTGCACGATTCTGAAATAAATTGAGAATGCCGATTTTTTTTTTTTTCTTAGAATAAAGATCATGATTCTCTCACGATTCTGGAGAACTTATTTTATTTTATTTTAGGTTATCAAGCAGCAGTAAAATAGCAGTTAAATAAGACAAGAAATGAAATTTAAAACAATGTAATAATGTAAAGGAAAAAAGAAATCTCCATTAAATATTTTTTTTTTAATTTACATACATTTTATATATATATACACCAGCTCTGTATATATTTACAGACTGATGAATAAAAGATTAACGTAATATAGCCTATTCAATATTGCCTACTGCATTACAAGTTGTGGTTCAGCCTTTCCCTGTACAGCTTTGATGAACTATTGCTTTATTTTGGCTGAGCTTTTAATGTTGTAACGGGAAAGGATGAAGCTGATAGGTTGGTTCTTGTCACATGACCCGCTGTGCGCTTGCGACAAGCTGAAAAGCTGAATGGCAGTGCAGAGTACCTGGCCTTCTTGGGTTCTCTGGGAGGGGTGCTGGAAAGGTTCCAACTGGAGACTCCATTGTTCTACTGGGGGACTTTAACGCTCACGTGGGCTATGATAGTGATCATGGAGGGGCATGATTGGGAGGAACTGATCTGAACCCCAGTGGTGTTCTGTTGTTGGACTTCTGTGCTAGTCATAGTTTGTCTGTGACGAACACCATGTTCGAGCATAAGGGTGTCCATCAGTACACATGGTACCAGGGCACCCTAGGGCGGAGGTTGATGACCGACTTTGTGGTCGTTTCATCTGACCTCCAGCCATATGTCTCGGACACTCGGTTAAAGAGAGGGGGCGGAGCTGTCAACTGATTACCACCTGGTGGTGAGTTGGATCCATTGGCGGGGGAGGAAGCTGGACAGACTCGGCAGGCCCAAACGTAATGTGAGGGTCGGTTGGGAACGCTTAGCAGAGCCCCCCTGTCAGGGAGGTCTTCAACTCCCATCTCCGGCAGAGCTTTAACCGGATCCCGAGGGAGGTTGGAGATATTGAGTCTGAGTGGACTATGTTCTCCGCCTCCATTGGCTTGTGGGGATCCTGAGGCAGCTGATGGGTACCGGTGGGCCAAGCAGATTGCAGCCTGGCTGGTTGCAGAGGCAAAAACTCGGGTATGGAAGGAGTTCGGCGAGGCCCTGGAGAAGGACTATCGGTCGGCCTCAAAGAGGTTCTGGCAAACTGTCTGGCGCCTCAGGAAGGGGAAGCAGTGCCAACGCTGTATACAGTGGGGGTGGGAATCTGCTGACTTCAACTGGGGATATTATCAGGCGGTGGAAGGAGTACTTTGAGGATCTCCTCAATCCCACAAAGGCGACTTCTGTGGAGGAAGCAGACTCGACCATTACCTGGGCTGAAGTCGCCAGTGTAGTTAAGAAGCTCCTCGGTGGCAAGGCACCGGGAGTGGATGAGATCCGCCCTGAGTACCTTAGGTCTCTGGATGCCGTGGTGCTGTCTTGGCTGACACGCCTCTACAAACCTCGTATCCAGGAGGAACAATGTGGCTTTCGTCCTGGTCTTAGAACACTGGACCAGGTCTATACCCTTTTTAGGGTACTGGAGGGTTCGTGGGAGTTTGCCCAACCAGTCCACATGTGTTTTGTAGACTTAGAGAAGGCATTCAACCGTTTTCCTTGCGATGTCCTGTGGGGGTAACTCTGTGAGTACGGGGTCAGGGGCCCTTTGCTAAGGGCTGTCCTGTCCCTGTATTGCCGTCAGTAAGTCAGACTTGTTCCAAGTGCGTGTTGGACTCCGGCAGGGCTGCCAGTTGTCACCAAGACCTACAGCAGGCACTGGGGCGGTTTAAAGCAGCTGGGATGAGAATCAGCACCTCCAAATCTGAGGCCATGGTTCTCAGTCGGAAAAGCGTGGCCTGTCCCCTTCAGGTTGGTGGGGAGTTCCTGCCCCAGGTGGAGGGGTTTAAGTATCTTGGGGTCTTGTTCACGAGTGAGGGAAGGATGGAACAGGTGATCGACAGACGGATCGGTGCAGCTTCTGCAATAATGCAGCTGATGTACCGGTCTGTCGTGGTGAAGAAGGAGCTGAGCCGCAAGGCGAAGCTCTCAATTTACCGGTCGATCTACGTTCCTACTCTCACCTATGGTCATAAGCTTTGGGTTATGAACGAAAGAACGAGATCCCGGATACAGGCGGCCGAAATGAGTTTCCTCCGCAGGGTGGCTGGGCGCTCCCTTAGAAATAGGGTGAGGAGCTCGGTCACTCGGGAGAAGCTCAGAGTAGATCCGTTACTTCTCCACATCAAGGGAGGCCAGCTGAGGTGGCTCGGGCATCTGTTCCGGATGCCTCCTGGACGTCTCCCTGGGGAGGTGTTCCGGGCATGTCCCACCGGGATGGAGGCCCTGGGGATGACCTAGGACACGCTGGAGGGACTATGTCTCTCGGGCTGGCCTGGGAACGCCTTGGTGTTCCTCCGGAATGGATGGATGGATGGACTTACAAACATAACTGAGACGTTTCTCTACACAAGAAGTTTACTAAATTAAAACATGGGCAAAAAAGCAAGACACAAAACTTTTTGACAGGTTGTACTAAACACCTTTGAGTTTTCAGTTAGTGTATTTTTATCTTCACGGAGAAATGGTGTTCATGTGAGGGATATGGGAGAACATGTTAGACGTATTTCCTCCTATTGCGGCCACACTCAGCGGAAGATAGAGATTAGAATTTGCAGCCTCTGTATAGGACATTTTCTTCGTAGTATGGGTATGGGTGGAGTCTAAGCAGTCAAGCGGAAAAAAAGTTGCATATACACTGCAGCACGGGTAAGATCTGGTTTAATTTTTTTTTTTTTTTTTTAAACTGCGGATAAAGAAATGTGCACGATATGATAATAGTACATGTCAATATCACAATAAATCTCCATACCATTACAACCCTAACTGGAAATGACCAATAAAAAGCTAAAAGGAAAACCCCTGAAGAAGAAAGATGAACATGGCAGCGCCATGGAGAATTTGGGACTCAAGCAAGGTAACATGACAGCCGGCGACTTTACACTCACCTTCCGCACCCTCGCGGCTCAAACTGGCTGGCCTCTCGAGCCTTTAAAGACATTGTACCGTCGTAGCTTGAGCGACGAACTGGCCTGCCGGGATGAGGGCCACACCCTGGATGCTTATATGAACCTCACGATCGCTCTGGATAACATGCTGCGATCTCGACGAAGTCGACGCCTTCCACGATCCTACCAGCCTTTGCCTCAAGCCAGCCCAACCGAACCTATGCAGATTGGTTTCACCCAGCTTTCCCTGGAGGAACGGAACCGTCAGATGCGTGAAGGCCGGTGCTTGTACTGCGGCCTCACTGAACACCTCCGACTGAACTGCCCCACTAGGCCCAAGCATCCAGAGGACCCACGGGTGAGTGAAACCTTCTCTAACCGAACCCTTGAAGTCTTGGTGAACTTAAGTTTTGATTACATCTGCATAGTCTCTAAAGCACTGATTGACTCAGGGGCTGCAGGGAACTTTATGGACAAAACTTTTGCTGATAACAACCTTCTTCCTCTGATTTCATGTCGCTCCCGGGTGGTGGTGGAAGCCTTAGATGGGGGCCCCCTAGGCTCTGGCCAAGTCATTTGCAGAACTGAGGAACTTCACCTGAGGATGGGCACGCTGCACCAAGAGAGCATTCACTTATATGTCATCCACTCACCTACTCACCCTGTCATCCTCGGCATGCACTGGCTGGAGTCACACAACCCGACCATTTCCTGGGACACTAAAGAGATCACGCAGTGGTCGAATCACTGCCACCAGCACTGTCTCGTCGACGTCACTTACCCTAAAGCCCTCTCCACTCACCTCACGCTCCAGGAGGAAGAAAATACGCAGTTATCAGACGAGTATCACAACCTCCGAGAGGCCTTCAGTACAGAACGAGCCACCCAACTCCCACCTCATCGCACTCATGATCGTGCTATAGAACTTCTACCTGGAACCTACCCCACCAGAGGGCGCATCTTCCTCTTATCTCAGCCAGAAACCAAGGCGATGGATACCTACATCAAAGAAGAGTTGGAGAAAGGTTTCATTCGGCCCTCAACTTCACCTGCCTCAAATATTTCACCAAGTTGGATCTTCGAAGTGCCTATAACCTAATTCAGATCAAGGAGGGCGACACATAGAAAACGGCTTTCTCAACGACGTCTGGGCATTACGAATATCAGGTTATGCCCTTCGGGCTTTCCAATAGTCCTTCCATCTTTCAGGCCTTTGTTAATGGCAATTAACAATTTGCCCAATAATGACATCTTCCAACTCCAATCCAATCCAACTTTATTTATAGAGCACCTTAAAGAAACAGCGAGGTTAGCCAAAGTGCTGTACACCTCCTAATAAAAGTAGGATACATCACAAATAAAATCAATAGCAGTAACATAGATATCAAACAACAAGTCAAACTGAATTAAAAGCGAGAGTAAAAAATGACTTGATGACTTGAAAACCTCAAAAGAATTAATCTGTCTAAGATGCAATGGCAGCTCATTCCATAATTTTGGACCTGCGACAGAGAAGGAGCGGTCCCCCCTGAGTTTTCTCAAAGTTTTAGGTACGACCAAACGAACCTGATCAGCTGACCTAAGGGAACGGGCAGGGCAGTAAGGTTGGATCATATCTGATATATACTGAGGGGCCAGGCCATGGAGAGATTTAAAAAAAAATAAAAGAATTTTAAAATTAATACGAAGGCGAATTGGGAGCCAATGTAATGACTTTAAAATTGGAGTAATGTGCTCTCGTTTTTTAGTACCAGTTAAAAGCCGTGCAGCAGCATTCTGTACGAGCTGCAATCGTGCAAGTGACGCCTGGCTGAGCCCATAGTAAAGTGCATTACAGTAGTCTAAGCGATTTGTAATGAAAGCGTGAATTAACATCTCGAAATGCTGTCGAGAAAGAAAAGGTTTGGCTTTTGCTAGTTGTCTTAACTGGAAAAAACTTGTTTTGACTACTGCGCTAATCTGAGCGTCCAAAGTCAGGTTTGAGTCCATTTTTACTCCCAGATTAGTTACAGCAGATTTTTGGTATCGCGACAAAACGCCCAGGTCTATATCAGCAACAGATGCATTGCTAGGAGAAAGCAGTATAACCTCTGTCTTAGTATCGTTAAGATGTAGCAGATTTTCTGACAGCCAACATTTTATTTCTTCAATACAGTCTAAAAGTTGTTGAGCAGAGTGAGTTTGCCTTAGTTTTAGGGGCATATAAATTTGTACATCATCCGCATAAAAATGAAAAGAAACGCTGTGTTTGCGGAGAATAGTGCCAAGAGGAAAGAGATATAGGGTGAAGAGGAGTGGGGCCAAAATAGAGCCTTGGGCCAATCCACAAGCGAGAGGAGCAGCAGATGACACAGCAGACCCCACACGAACACTAAAACTTCTCCCTGTCAGGTAAGATCTGAACCACTCTAGTGCACAGCCCTGGATTCCCACACAGTCTTTTAGTCGAGACAGGAGAATAGCATGGTCCACCGTGTCAAAGGCCGCAGTTAGATCGAGCAGAACCAAGACTACACAGTGACCCGAGTCTGTAGCTAAGAAAATATCATTAAAAACTTTTAACAGTGCAGTTTCTGTGCTATGTAGTGTTTTAAAGCCTGACTGGAACACCTCAGAAATTTTATGTTCATCTAAGAACACATTCAGCTGGGTAAACACGACTCTTTCTAAAATCTTTGCAATAAAAGGTAATCTCGAGATTGGCCTAAAATTTGAGAGTATAGTAGAGTCAAGACCATACTTCTTAATCAGAGGCTGTACTATAGCATGCTTGAAGCCATCTGGGACAGTACCATTAGACAGACTATTGTTGATAATGTTGAGTACATCCGAAGCTACAGTTGGGAAAACCTCTTTAAAGAGACGGGGTGGAAAAAGATCATTTGGAGAACCAGAGGGCTTCATGTGACCAACAATTTTATGTAGCAAAGGCAAACCAACCGGCTCAAATTGGTTTAATACAGCAGGGGGAGTGAATGGGATTGGTGGATTAGGCAAAAAAGGATGTATGAGGGCTCTAGTAGCCTCAACCTTATTTTTAAAAAAGTGCAGAAAATTTTCACAAACTTCAACTGAAGCTTCCAAGCAAGCTGTTTGTGGGGCGTTAATCACAGTGTTAATGGTTGTAAACAAAACACGGGGATTATTACTATTGGAAGCAATAATATTCGAGAAATATTTTGTTCTTTCAGTTTTAACAGTCTTTTGATAACTTCGCCAGTTATCTTTTAGAATTTGGAAGGACACCTGTAACCTGTCCTTTTTCCATTTTCTCTCCGAAATTCTACACTCACGCCTGGCTGCACGAGTGATATCATTCAGCCAAGGCTCAGGATTACCCTTTAAATGCCTATATTTCACCGGAGCCACCGAGTCTAAAATAGACAAACATTTGGAATTAAAACAAGAAAGAAGTTCAACTACATCGGTGATACCAGGATCAGCAACAGGAATTTGGCTAAATGAAACAGAAAATTGAGACGCAGTGGAGGGCGTAACAACACGGTGCCGTAGCGCAGGAGCGCGCAGCGTTTTAACCACAGGGTATGGAAGCAAAAGATCAAAAATCACTGGCAAATGATCAGAGAACGATGCATCAAACACTTCTAAATTTGCAACACAAATACCATGTGTCAAAACTAAATCAAGGGTGTGACCATGCTCATGTGTAGGACCAACAACATGCTGAACAAAATCAAATGAGTCAATAATGTTCAAAAAGTCTGTAACCAGTGGTTTGTCCGAGCAGCAAACATGAATATTGAAGTCCCCAAGAATCAAAACCCGGTCAAATTTTGGCATTATTTCAGCCAGGAAGACAGTGAAATCTGCCAGAAAGTCTTTATTATATTTTGGAGGTCTGTAAAAAATAGCGCATAGCACTGGGAGAGATGGGCCGAGCTCAAACATACTGAGTTCAAAACTAGAGTAAAGCGAGGGCAGAGTAAGTTGTCTACAGATGTATTTATTTTTGTAAGCAGTCATTATGCCACCCCCGCGGCCAGTTGTCCGAGGGGAATTTAAAAATGTACAGTCGGGTGGTAGGAATTCACAGAGAGCACTCGACTCACCGGCAGGCATCCAGGTCTCCGTGACACAGAGGAAATCCAACTCATTCGTTATAAAAAAGTCCTTTAAAATGAAAGTCTTGTTAGCTAGCTAGAAAGTCTTGTTATTTATTTATTTCAGATATGTTGACATTTCTTTCTAAATCCAAAATATATTTTATAAATCCATTTGCACCTACATATTTAACCTACTGGTGACAAATGTATTTGAATTCAAAATCTTGTATATATGTTCATCTTTACAAACTCCAAGATATGTCACAATTATAATTGTAAAAGTTGCAGTGTGTCATGTAGCTGTATGTGAACATAAACTATCTGCAAAGTTGTGATGCCGACAGTGCACGATAAATAAATTTATTGTCTATCATCAGCAATTCAAATCTTTTATCTGTAATGGATACACGTCACTAAGTAACATATTTGCACAATGTCGGCCCACGTTCTACGTCGTGAACAACTTGCCCCGCCACGCCATTAGATTTCCACGTGGATTACATCATGAGTCTTGGTAACCGGCTAACTTGTGTTTCTGTAGTTTAGTTGTTCAGCTATGGGCCTAATACTGTGATTAATGCAGCTTGTCTTTCTGTTTGTCTCATTAAAGTAATAATAAACAATGTTCAACGCTATAAATCAAGACAAACTTGTAGATCGATTACAAAGCTATATTTTAGGGCATGCTTTAAGTGTCACAACAAGCGCCTCTGTGGCCCTCTCCGAGCGCCAGTAGCGGAAACCTTCGCCGGAATTCTAAGTTTAAACCATGTACCCTGGTTCTCTCGTGCCAACTGTTTGGCGTTTTGTCCACTATAAAAGAGGCAGAACTTTGACACTTCGCAAAGTATTATCATCCTATGGAGATCTTACCGAGCGCTTTTCCCTGTGATTGTCTTCCCGTTTTCGACCTTGGAATTGTGTATTTGGACTCTGACTCTTGCCGTCTGCCTCTCTGAACATTGCCTTCTTTTCGACTACTCTCACGCTTTGTCCTCTACACTTTGTCCTCTGTTTGCTGGTGATTCTGACTACTGCCTGTTCACTTTGTTTAATAAACGGTTGCAAATGGATCCGAACGACTCAGACTCCATGTTACATTAAGATGGTTTAGATCCTAGCTGTCTGACAGTTATCATTTTGTTTGTTTAAACAGGGAGGCATCTCAGCTATCACCAGAAAAGTATGGAGTGCCTAAAGGATCTGTCTTAGGCCCTTTGCTGTTTTCGCTACATATGTTACCCCTATTATATTATGGTAATATTATAGACACAGGTTTAGTTTTCATTATTATGCCGTTAATACTACAGTAAACTATATATTTTAACAAGACCTGATGAAACTTCTAAATTATTTAAGCTATCAGAGTGGGTAAAAAAAACAAAATAGTGGATGACCAATAATTTTCTCCTATACTAAATTTAGATTTATTACTTAGTGCACAGGAAAAACAGAACACAGAATTTCTGTCATTACAATTTGTATCTCTAGAAGAATGTACTGTAATGTCCTCTACAGTTAATTTAAGTAGCAAAGTCCACTTAAAGAGGTGGAGCTTTTTCTCATTTGGCTCCCAAACTCTGGAACAGCTTTCCTGAAAACATTCTTGATTCAGACACACTATCTCTGTTTAAATGTCACGTTCCCCTCTAGTCTAGGGGTGGAAGGGAAGTAACAAAATGAATTGAGATAGCAGATCTTGGTCTAAAATTAAGAATACAACGTTAAATTTGCTATTCTCCTGTCCCAGCCCTCCAAAAGAGATTGCACTAATCTCAAATGCTTTATTTACAAACTCAAATACCAAAACAAAGGACGTGACTAGGAGGACGTGACTAGTGGCCAGGTATGGTTTCCCATACTACGAATTTGTGCTCTGCATTTAACCCATCCAAGTGCACACACACACACCGTGAACACACACCCGGAGCAGTAGGCAGCCATTGCTACGGCGCCCGGGGAGCAGTTGGGGGAATGGTGCCTTGCTCAAGGGTCTCACCTCAGTCGTGGTATTGAAGGTGGAGAGAGCGCTGGTTATTCACTAACTCCACCCACAATCCCTGCCGGACCTGGGACTCGAACCTATGACCTTTGGGTTACAGGCCCGACTCTCTATCCATTTATCAAGTCGGCTCTCTATCTATCTGCTAAAACTTTACCATAAGGTTCATTAGTCAACAACATTAGTTAACATGAACTAAGAATGAACAACACTTCTACAGCATTTATTAATCTTAGTTAATGCTAATCTCAATGCATTATTAAAATCCCAAGTTGTGTTTGTTAACATTAGTTAATGCTCTGTGAACTAACAATAAGTGATTGTATTTTATTAACTAATGTTTACAAATATGAATATGTACTGTAATAAATGTTTGTTTATGTTAGCTATTAAATTAACTAATGTTAATAAATGACACCTTATTGTAAAGTGTTACCATGTATCTAGTTGGCTAACATCTGTCTATCTCTCTACCTATCTGTCTATTTATATATCTATCTATGTGTCTTGTCTGTCTGTCCATCCCATTTTTCATTTGAAAATTTCTCCTTTCTTTTTGGAAAAGTTGCACAAATTATTTTTTATATTATCTGTATTTGTGCATTGTGCAGTCAGTGATATTTTATCAAATGAATGCACACTGTATCTCCGGTCCCTGTCTGCTAGATAAGACTATTTGTTGAGAAGTGCTGATGTGCTGGTCATGAGTAAGTGTAGAGTGAATGCTGGGATGTGAGCTGGTGAGAAACCACACAGAGCTCTGAAATTCCTCTGGTCTCTCTGTAATTGCAGCATAGATGAAAGCTGCCAAAGTGCATTCAACCACACAAAAGAACACTCACAGGAATCCATGTGACAAAGATATCTGCATAAGAGACAGTGTGTGTAAAAATAAACTGTGTGATTCTTATGAATTTAACAGTGGAGTACGATGGTATTTCAGAATAATACCATTTCAAGTGAATGTGTAAGTAAGGGGAGCATATAATTTATTGGAATATATATTTTGTGAGTCCAATTGATGTTTACTATCTACCATATTTTGAAAACCACAAAGCCATAAATAGGAGCATAATTGCAGAGTGAGTGATTCACACATGCAGCCATAAACAAGCATTATGATTAAAACTCTTTTTATAACATTATGCTTTTTATTTAAGAACATATGGAAATGAATGAATATATATAGGCTGTCAGATCAGTTACATTCCCATAGTGTAAATGTAAGATCAAAGCGAGAAATCTGAAATATGTCTTAAATATTGGTTACATGAAGGAAATATCTAATACACAGACACCTTTTTTAAATATGTTGTTATTAGTTTAGTGTCTGTAATGTTTATCTTATTTTGACTATGGATAATTTATGTCGTATATATACAATCTTGTAAATGTATTGTCTTATAGAAAACAAAAACAAATGATTTAAGGTTTGGGAATGGTACCTGTGGAGGTCCTGTGTATGTTAATGGTAGAGTTGAGTTCAGGGCTGCCCTGGTCCAGGTAAATGATGGACTCTATGGGCAACGGTCCAGTGCACTCAGCCCCATTAAAGGTGAAATACCAGCGCTGACAGCAGGCCGTCTTACACTTGAGCCTGAGAGAACCGCTGAAGAGCACACGCAGAGCACTGTCTGATCGCTGCTTGGTAAACGTGCACTCCTGCAAAAAAAGAAAAAAATCAGACACCTTCCACTGTTAGATCACTGACTGAGTGAAGAATCATTTTAACTGCAAGAAAACCTATATATGAATGTCTAGTCTACAGAGTGTGTTATAGACTAATGTTTATCAATTTTATCATATCTGAAATATAGGTCTGTGATGAACACACGATATTTAACAGTCAATGTCACTAAGTGAGTGTTTTGATAATAAAATAGTAGGAACGCTGGACAAATTAATTGCGGCTGGCATCGCATTATCTAATCAATCTCCTTGTTACGATCACCCAATCAAATCAATCCTTCCCACTATAAATAAACCCGTTTCCCCTACATTTGCATCTCGCTTTTGTGCCCCCCTCCTCCTCCCCATCTTCTCCTTAGCTCCACGGCTTCCTCCGGATTCACTAAACCTCGCTAGGGTTCAAACCGCCAGGGTCCTCCCGGCTCGCTCCCCGGACAGCACGCCAAATTCGCTTTTACTTTCATTAATGAGGAAGCGTGAACTCATGATAGAGGTTGTTAAGGACATTAAACATCCTCACACTGAACCGATAAACTCATCTGATGACCAGTCACTTTCACAGCCTCATTGTGCTTATGATCACACTTCTTAGTTACAGGTAACCTGTTAACTGTCACCTGTCCCTTATTTGTATTGTATTCGATTATCAATGAGGAAGTGGGAACATGTTAAAAAAATATATATTTTACCACTTTTTCTGTTAAAACATTATGTAGGAAAAGTAATAAATTAATTTATGACAAGAGCGCACTTAAACAAACTACATCATAACAAGAGTTCAGACCTTTGTCACAGAAAGTCTTTTAAGTTCTTTAGAAATCATACAGTTATACATTAAATCAAAACTTAGAAATATTTAGGGTTTGGCCAGTTTAACATATCCTTCTTAGGCTTTACCAATGGTGTAAATTTTGATAAAAAACTTATCCAAACCAAGATGTCAAGCAATTTTTTACTTTTTCTGAAGTATTTTGCATTGCATTTGTTTTTAAAATTAAAAAATTAAAACATTTTGTTGTGAAGGATTTATGTGGATATACTTATTATTTATACCTTTTACTATCAATTATCATAGATAGTTGAAATGCAGTTTAAAGTTTGGCTGATTAGCACACAGTTCTGGGTAATTATTTGCTAATTTTAGTCTGTTACTGATTCCAAATTACACGAAAAAAAATGTTAATAGCCTATAGTAAACAATTACACACGTTAGGTCATATAAAAGACTACATTTTGATCATTTTTTGTTTCAACTTGTTTATTGATTTAAAGAGAGTCATCTTGTACCATATATTGGTGTAAAAATTAAAGGAAATATATTCCATTCATTATTTTTAACATGAAAAGTGCATTAAATATTAAATACGCCAGTGATTAGTAAGTGGGCTTAGGGTTTTAAAAGAAAGGCTAATAATAAAACATGTTATCAATGAGTTCTCAATCATTTATTGCTATTGTGTGAATAATATGCAATCATATAATCAGGAAAAAATGTCAAATAATTCCAGATATTCAATTTAAAAAAATCTGATTACATAATCTAAATTACATGTGATCAGTTACTACCCAGCACTATTAGCACAATCTGTTAGCACTTTCTGACAGATGCTTTAATAGTGGCTACTTTGTGTGTGCCATCAGCTGCTCGTTGTTGTGATGTCATTTCCTGCAGCTTCTGAGTGATTAGTTACATACCATTTATAGCTGACCGGGCCCATAAACATGAGGGCAGATTTAATACTTTCACATCTCACTGTCACTATTTTACATCTTGGCGAATTAGTGTATAATTTGTATTAATCCGTATCTCATTTGTACGTTTTTATGTGATCTGTTTACGCTCCACTAAAGGACATTTCAGGCTTCCTTTACAATTTCATGCATTTCACGTTGTACGAATGCACCAGAAATTGCTGTGAGCTCTTTCATGACGAACAGAATACTTACGGCTATTTTGCCCAGATCAATGCCGTAGTTTAAAGAGTTCCAGGCGCACTGTTTGAAGTTGGGTTTCCAGGGATCCTCAAACCTCTCCGACACACATTCTCCCTTCTCGCCCTTAAGTCCGTCTCTCCCAGGGATTCCTGGGGTGCCTGGAATGCCATTTATCCCTGGGTTCCCATCCCTGCCCTGCACTCCAGGTACACCCTGCATGCACGTCTGGTACTAATGACAAAAACATCAAGCAAAGAAGCATGTCAGTACTTTGCAGAGGCTTTGTGCCTTAATGTGTATGGAATGTGGCTTTGCTAATGAGAATGGGACTGATTCACCATAGTGCACAGACCGCTGTGGGAGGGAAAGTACTATGACCCGGACATGTTTGTGCCAAAACAAATAAACCTAGGAAAACACAACATTGCAAGGAGATCTGGTGTAAAATCCCCTGACCACAGCCACAGTCTGACACAAGACAAAGCAAAATCAGCAGGAATTCGAAAAGAAATTGGGATTTAACAAATAAAAGACTACTCTCTCTCTCTCTCTCTCTCTCTCTCTCTCTCTATATATATATATATAATATTTTTACTGTACAAGTACTGTACAGTAGTATATACAGTATTAGTAAATAGGCTACTATATGCAACTGATACACAATAAAATATCTTAATTAGTCTTTGTCAGATCTCAGGTTTTCATCCAGCGAGTAAATGTAATCCACTATCTTGTGGTTTTTCAATAATGACAGTTTTCTGTTTCCTTGCGGTGTTTTTACAGACCAAGCCCTTCTCACACAGGTTTTATGAATTATAACCCATATGTGTGAACATCAGCGAGGCATAAAAACCCCAAAGAGTCCCAGTGCTGTGGCTTATTTGCATCTGCTGATAAAAATGTGGAGTACAGTGCAGTTTTGTGTTTATTTAGATATTACTCAGTTGTGGTGGACAACTGTAAGTCAGCCAACCAAAAGCATCTTAAAATTCACTTATATTACAGAGTTGCCAAAGAAATGTACCAATTGGAAAGGCCCTCTTGATCACACTTGACCAATGTGGAAATTAAAAGAATTTCAGGTTAAGCGTTATTCACCACATTCCCACAGTCATCCAGTGGACAGCCAAGTTAATCAGATGAAGGGAATTGAGTGAATCACTTAAGGTAGATGTATCTTGATTTGCATTGCATTTATCTATTTTACATTTTGCACTGTTTGCTGGTTTTTATGATTAATTTAAATACAGAGACAGTTTTTTTATAATTTAATCGTTCAAAATGATTATTTCAGGCACATCTTTGTTCTGTGAAGTAGCCTATGTTTTTTATACTCGGTTAAATCAGCTATTGATGTTTACGACTATATAAAGTTACATACATGTGGATTTCGGAATCTGTTCTGAATCCAAAGTTCTGATTCATATTACAAATGCATGCACTGCAAATAGTTAAACTGAAAAAAAGAATCGAATCAGTAGCTAATGACTCGTTCGAGGTTCGGGCATCACTGCAACGTCATTTTTAAAGGAACACAATGTGGTTTCACTGGATCTTGATATACTGTATTAGCAACTAAAAACTGAACACAATACTTTATACTAATAATTTATTATAAACGTTTTCTTTGAATCCAAAATGTCGAATAGCCTACAGCTTAAATCTTTCGAAACAAATCATAATATGTAACGGAGAACAAAAATAACAAAAATAAATAAATAAATAACTAAAAATAAGTAAACTGTTAAAGTAACGTTAACTGGCTATGACTTAGGCTTATTAGAACTGCAAATTAGTACTTTCTTTTTCCAGAATCAGCCTGAAAATTACAGTCTAAATGGTAAAAAAATGGTGATGTTAAAATATTATATGTTATAACGCCTCTGCTTTAACTTTGACCCGACTTTGCTTTGTAAAAGTTTAAGATTTGTATTAAAGAAACGTGCAATCCTACCTTGTCAGTGAACTCCGCGTCTTTTTGCCGGGCGCTCCTTTCTTTGACTTTTTCCGTGATACAGAATGGCAAAGTTATCCAAAAGCAAAGGAGAAGTTGTGCCAATTTAGTGCCCATCATTGAACGACTGCAGCGACTTACAGCACGGCTCTGCTCCGATTAAATACTGCCAGCTAATAACTGTGTCCTGACTGAGGCAGACTCTCGAGTCTCTCCTGCAGGGGGCTAGAGAAGATCAATCCGCCACAGAGCCGCATTCAAACAACCCGGGACGACTTTGTGTCGTGGCAGACAGGTGTGTGTACTGTAGTGTCGAGGAATGATATCTGAGTTATGAATGAAAAGCAGCCATAATAATCTCTGCAACTTTATTCGGTGTTGATCTGCATCCACTAATCACAAACGACTGTGATTAGTCCTTCCACAACAGCGGTGAGAAAAGTAACAGGTGCCACATGACGCATTGTCCCTAATCAGTAAATATCAAATATTACATTTATCCTACTTTTGTATTATAATTT
>JAUCNO010000353.1:2477264-2490311 GCA_032353835.1 Enteromius viviparus
ATTAAAAATAATACAAATTAAATACAAATAATTTATTTACTTTTATATTTATAGAAAGAAAATTTATTTATTTTTTTAGGGAGGGGGCACAACAATACTATTCTGCTTAGGGCACCCATTTGGCCAG
The DNA here is from genome assembly GCA_032353835.1 of Enteromius viviparus. Taxonomy (NCBI): domain Eukaryota; kingdom Metazoa; phylum Chordata; class Actinopteri; order Cypriniformes; family Cyprinidae; genus Enteromius; species Enteromius viviparus. Next base: position 2,477,392 of record JAUCNO010000353.1, read on the forward strand.
CAGCGGCCCTGCCCGTTGCCGATTTCTGCTTGTATCTGGATATTCTCTCTGTCTCTCTAAGGACCCTGATTCGCTGTATTTTGATCATTGCTTTATTTTCATTTATGCTATTGCCTTTGCCTCCACCGATTCTGATTGCCGGTCTTCGACTGTGTCTGGCTGACCCTGAGCCCAATAAATCCTTTTGCACTTGAACTCGCAAGCTTCATTTCCTCGTTTGTGACAATTTCATTATTGTAATATTAACTGCAAAAATATGCTTTCAAGATTTAAAGTACACAACAAGTGCTTTTTTTTTACTTTTAGACATAGGACAGGTGCAACGCCCAAGTGCAATAGCACTGTATGTCGGCACACTGCCAACAAGGCTATCGGCGGCGACAAGTGCACATTTAATGCAATCAAGCACACTTCTTTTTTCACAAGTGTGTGTGTTCCCTTTAACACGTTTGTTGATCATGAATGGCTTTCCTATATGGATTTTTGAAAAAATACTGTTTATGACAACAACTTACCCCATATACACTGTCCAAAAAAAAATCTGTAAAATCTGTATAATAAAAAAATGCAGCTGTGGTTGTGGGAAATGACCATAAGAAATATTATAAAACAGTTAAATACTGTGATTTCATTAACTGCTATAATGTTAATATACCAACCTATTCTAATCTGTTTCCTACCTTTGAAATACACTGATAGGCATCAAATGCAGGTGCTGATGAGAAAGTCACATGATGAACCAAAGCAGTTGTTAAATATTAACTATTAACATATACAGAAGGTGCTCAGTGTCTTTCACACAAACACTAAACACCATCATGATGACTCAAACTGAAATATGCAATAAGCATAAATTAAACAACATTATATGTAACAAACAGCCCTCGTAAAAATAACTGATAAGAAGCTAAACACAAATACACTAAACACAAATTTAAACAAAATTTGAAATGCAATCCAGGGAATTCTGGGAATTAGTTTACATTTTTTTCCCTACACATTTTACAGGAATTTACCATTAACCATTGAACAGGTTTTTACAAAAGCATTTTCACAGTTTTTCACTGTTAAATTCACTGTCATTTTTTACAGTGTAGTTTGACAGCATGATGATATTGTGTACATAATACAAGCATATACAAGAATAGAGAAATCCAGAAGTGTTGTTGAAGAACAAGTATGAGGAAATGATGCAACGCACTGAAGTCATTGTCAATATTTTTAGACTGACTTCTCACATATAAAAATATCAAATATATATTTTGGCCATTTTTTTGGCCACACAAAGTATGTGGCATTTATCAGTGTTGTGATGCGGATCTGTGTTGGTTCCCTGGGGCTCATTAAAGCAGGGAACCAACATCAGGTTTTAAACCCCACTCCAAATAAACAACCTCCATTATATAGGGTTATATAGGGTTACAAGGGTGTTTATTACTTTTTCTTAAATAAGCTCAGAGGACCTTCTTGACCTTTAAGTAAAGCATAACGTTCCTGCTGTGGTTTGTGTCCATGCACCACTGCAGCAGGCACACACACACCGCGATGTGGCCTGATTTGCACACACACACCCACGCATCTCTGACTCAGTCCCACGAACACGCTCTGCAATGCCTAACGCTGGATGCGTTTCAAACCCAGTGATCTACCTACCAGCATTTTATGCATCAGAGGTGCTTTCCAAGTCAGTAGATCTCACATTCTCAACATCTATTTATGACACGCTTACAGAGACAATAAAAAAGCATATAAATAGCACAGATACATACAGACAAACACAACTGACTCAAATCGCACTAGTGGCCAAAAGTGTGCTGCCTTTTAGCACTGAAATGCCAAATGAGAACTCATTTGGATCATTTGCTTTAATTAACCAATTAAAAAGGCCAGTTTATTTGAGGCATCACTAAATACCTTTCCCAGAAGTCTCTCTGTGGTGTTTCACACGTCAGTTTTATACAGAATCAAATATTTAGTAAAGGATGTTTTTGCTTCCTCCAGCGACCAATATTTTTTACAGCAGATCAATTTATAAACACTTTGCAAATTGATTAGACTAAATCTTTATGATTGATCAGTATTTTTCCCAGAAGTCCTTAAGTTGGATTATTTTCCTAGTGACAATTTAAGTGACTTTAATTGTTTTTGATTGATTGATGTTACTATACATTAGTTACCGTCTTTTATAGTTGCATGTTTTCAAGAAACAAATCAATCAGTAAGGTGTTTTAATCCATAAAAACACTTCCTCCAGTGATAAAATCAATCTACATGTTGTTCCTTTCACATCATAATCCACCAAAATATTTGTTTAAAGCTCTTGCAAACTGTTTTTACTTATATGTAAATGGTGTATAATTCATGCACATTCCTCTCTTGACTCAGACCAGTTTACTTTTTAAATGGAGAAAACAATACTATGGATAAAGGACTCATATTTTAGCAGGAAGCAACAGCTTGAAGTTAAAACGCCTCAACGATGGGTTTGTTTCTTACAAACATGCAGCTTTTTTTTGATAACATTAGATTGTGTGAAATGTTATCGCAGTGCTGCATCTGGCACGTTACTGTTTTATGAAAACATACGCATTGTGTCATTTTACTTTTTTTCTCACAAAGATTTGAGCCATACTTGATTTGAAGAACTGTTTTGATTGAAAGGTCTCCGTCTACTCAATTCATATTTAATTAAGTGTATACAACTCTGTCAACTACCTCACAACATAACCTGTATCAAATATACCTCGAAAATAAACCATTAATTAATCATTATTATAGTAAAAGTTAGCAAAGCCTCTTTATAAAACATATAAATAGTTCATTCGTGGTTGCCATGGTTTAACTAGCCTATTAGCAACCATATTTGTTTTATTTATGGTAAAAACCATACTTAATTTTTGTAAGGGTATATTTCACCATATAAAGTCAATTGCGATTCGTTTTTCTGTGATGTCTTGCATTGACACTTTGGGCTTTTTAATATTTCAGTCTGCTATTTATATGCATCTAGCTAGGTTATATCATAGAGTATGTAGTTCAGTTACAAAAAGGATGACTTAATAAGCGTGCCATTCACGGTAGACAGAGACGCTGAATAAAAGTGAAGAGAAGCAGACTTCACTGTTCAGTGTTGCATACTACTACACTCATGCATTAGCAAGACACATCTTTAAATTGCACAAATAGTAAGAGCGCTCTTCCCAATTCAGCCGCTGAAACATATCCGGCGATTCACTGGATCGATAAGTCTGAGTCATCTGCACATGGGACTTTGCTGCTTTCAAAAAAAGCAGCTCGTTAGGTTTTGAGACATACCCACACTCGCTTCCTCAACAACCACAATTTTAAGCAACAGCAGTCCGACGAAAAATGAATCCAGTCTTCAGAAACAGCTTTCGATCTCTGAACGTAATGAGTCCAAGCTAACAACCTCCTCAAAGATGGATGAATCACGCACCAAAATATCTGCTTTATAAGCTCTGCACAACATCAAAGCAGCAGTATAAACCATGCAATGCTACATACTTAAATATACTTGAGTATATAGTTATATACTTAAAAAAACAACAGAAGTTTGCTAGCTTGTTAGCTTATACTAAGTCACGAGAGTAAAGCTGGGATAATATCATACTCGCCACATAAACTGCACTTAATTACAACAACATAATACACGCGGATCCCTCTTATGATACATCTAAAGGACTTAACAATATATTTTTTGTGTTTGGAAACATTTATAAAGTTAGAAATATCGTTTTAGTTCGTTAAACGACAATAACGTATGCAGTTAGATTAAATCTTGATGAACTTTGAGGTTTCAGCACTGGTTAGCGGACAGCGCCGATTCAATCACAGACGTGCATCATTGTCTCTTTTCGGATTATCCCTTACCCAGTAAATTAACTGACAAAATACAGTCTGATATAATAAAGCCGACATGCAGAGTTCACATGCTTAACAAGCTCACTGCATAGTAGGCTCTGTTCATGCAAACAAGTGATGGTTTTACAATGAACGATGGAGTGAATATTTTTTATTACGGTACAATAAACGAAAATATATCTAAATCTGTCGGAACAATGTTACATAAGTTTCGGTGGGACGTAGCGCACCTTAAACACATTTAGGCGCGGCAAAAACGACAAACCTGAAGTTTAGTAATTCACTCACCTGTTTGGAGCTGGAGTTGTCTTGTGCTAAACCTGTTTAACCTAAGAATCTCAAAGACTGTGTCTCTTTTGGTTCAGGGGCAATTATTCGCGCTGAAAGAGGATTTTTTTTAAAGATCTCTATGAAGAACGGGGCTCTGCTGCATCAGATGCATATATAGGATCGGGAACGGCCACAGCTCCACCTCCAGATCTTCTGAAGCTTTCGGAGCATCCTCACACTGCAACCAGGATTCATTTAACACTGGAATCAAACTCGAAGTCTGATTTGCATATTGCAAGACCAGAATGCTAGCAACTTTAAAGGAAAGAGCTGGGTGAAATGTCTTATTAATTTTATAGCTATATTTTTCACATTTCAAATTTAAATTTGGTCTATGATCGTTACAATCGACATCAAACGGGTTTTTATTTCTGGCACAAATTAAAGTTGCAATAACAATAAAATATTATAATAATATAAATAACAATAATTACCGTAATTTATCATTTTCTTTGTTTGCAACATGTTGAATAAAAGAAAATGAAAGAAGGCTTCAGGGGATCCAAGCAATGCAGTCATTAAGAGATAAATGTGGAAATAACAGTGAAAATTAATTATAGTTGGCCAAATTTAAAGGGATAGTAATACCAAACATTAAAATTAGATGAAAATGTGCTCACCCTCAAGCTGTCTATTGCTGGCCAATTGATCCTCTGCAGTTTTCACTTCAGAAGAGGTTAATTGGTGGACTGGAGTGGTGTGGATTACCTTGGGATGACTGTTTGGAGTCTCATTCTGATGGCACCTCTTCACTGCAGAGCATCCATTGCTGATGCTATTTTCTCCAAATGTAGACTTCATTACATTTCATTTTCCCTACTGAAAATGAAGTGAGAGTGGTCCCAAAGCAGATAGCACCTGCGTACAGTCTTCACATATGGCTTATGTATTAGTTTTTTCTTATTAACTTCACATTAAAATAAGTTATAAGAAAATATTTCTATCACTCATATTTCTTATAATGTGTAGAGAAGGATGGACACCAGTAATGCTAGTTTATGCAATGTAACATGGCTTATTTTTGTCTTGGAATTCCTGCATTAATTCTTGAAATGTTCTAGGTTTATTTTAGGATAGGACTATTTTAGGTCATCCAGATCAATATGATGAATGACAGCTCAGCATCAGGATCAACATGTGAGAAATACGCTCTAACAGAACCCATGACTGTTTTTAATAAACAGGAACAAAAACCCCATTGAGAAGGCAGTATCAGGGTGATCTCTGTTTTCACTGCCTGAACAAATTTCAATTAATCCCACATAACTGTGGGAGAAAATTACTGATTAGGGAATCTAAAAACAAGGACCATTTCTTTGATTATATATACTTATATGCATAACAGTAAATGTAAATTGTGATTATAGTTGTCAACAGTCTGTCAACTAAAGAAAAACTTGTGATGGCAGTCACAAGTTTGTTTGTTTGAAGTCATCATGGATGCATAAAAAACTCCTTTTTAGAGTGTCATTCCTTGGAAAATTTCCCCAGATCAACCCTGTGCCTGATGAAAAAGCTCAGTCTCACTGCAATTCGTACATATTTTACGAAGTGGATAATTTGTACAAATTCATACGACTTCACTCGTACAAATTTTTGCTAAATCGTACGTATCTATGAGTTGCTAGTTCAAATTCATTTGTACGAATGACCCAGACCTTACCTGCCCCTAAACCTACCTGTCACTGGTGTTTAGACAAATCATACAAAATCGAAGTGAGGTCGTACAAATTTTCCACCTTTTACGAATACGTACAAAGTGGTCATAAGGCTGTGTTGCATGACCATTTGGACATAATTTTTTAGATGGCATTTAACAAGTTTCCTTGTGACAAATCATTTTTGGTCCCTTCTGCTTTTATGTTTGATGTGCAGAAGATTTTGTGATGTGTCTCATTTTCTTCATACCTTTTCCAGCTTGATGACTTTGTTTCAATACGCTGCTACACAGAGCATCTTCCTTTTAGATATGGCATGCTATGTTCCTTTTTATGTTATATTTTATATAAATAAAGCTGTTCAAAGCTCTCTCTCTGTTTTCTGAGGCACTGGTGAAGTTATTTTTAGTGGTCCCTAGGGCGGACAGACAATTTCCTCCATCAATAACCTCCATTTCCCTTGAATTTGATTAATCTCTAAGAGAAACATAACATTATACACTTAACAAATGACTGCATTATATTGTATATCAATGTTTGGGTTAAGTTATAAAATATAGATAAATATCAAATATAGGTACCCTTTTGGATAAAAAAAATAATTGGTGCTTTGTCTTTGACAATAAGGCTAAAAGCAGATTAATGGAAAAATGGAATATATATATATATATATATATATACAGACTGCAAGAGACAGTTTGTATTTTTGACCCCAATCATTCATTCATTTTCCAAATCTCTTGTCCATGCAGGATTGTGGTTGTTTGAAACATAAATAATAAACTATAATGTGTGTACCTTAAAAAATTATACACTGTGTCAGTCAGATAAATTAAAAAATAATAACAGGAAATGCAAGTAAATAATTAAGATAAACAAGTATATTGAGTACAATATAAAATAATTTTTGTTGACAGTTTTTGTGAGCACCTAAACACTTGACATGACATGAATCACAAGAAGTTATAATCAACAAATTGACAGTTACAACTAACAACATTAATTATTCCTGCTATGATGCTTGCTGAGAAGCAGAATTCATTATGACACAATAATCTCTTCATTTGTAATGATTCAAATGACACTGTTAACAACAACAACGAAAAGAAAAAAAACATTTCAGGGAGTACAGTTGGTTTAACATGAGTTTTTATCTAATAATTCACTCACTCACAGTAATTCCTTTTTTTTTTTGTATACGTAACTCAAAGCCCCTGTATGCTGTATTTATGATTTTCAGTCCAGCAGTGTATGACCTTATCATTGTAGATGTGACTCAGTGCTGTGACACAGAACTAGACTGAGAGGAATCATTATAAATGTAGAACTAGGCACTAGATCATTAAACGTGCATTGCTGGGTTGATGAAGTTTTTGAACATAAAATTAATGAAGCAAAGCTGCGGTGTGAACCTACGCATCACGGACAGTGTTTATTAATGGACGGTTCTTACCAGCACACAGAGTCTGGCCGTGTGAGGTTTCGTGATGTGTTCTTAATCAAAACAATCCCTCTAATGAAGTACTTAGGGTGTACGCAAAAGCCTGTCAGATCTGATCGGTGCAGAACTAGCTTCCAAACACACTGTGTCTTTTGGTTTAAGCTGCTGTTACCTGCAAATTCACTGGAAAGAGTAACAAGCAGTTTACATCTTAATAAGATGATTGGAACGTAAGGAAGACGCATGACAGTGGCTCTGGGTTATTACTGTTTAGTGATGATGGGGGACAGAAGACAGAAGCAGCCATATCAATTCTAAAGTGTACATGGATATATTCTCTACCCAGATTCAGTAAAATGCTTGACAGTGCTTCATAGTACAATTGGACAATGACACAAAACATACACCAAGAAGAACCCAGTAGTTCTCGAGGAGGAAAAATTGGTATGTGCCTGGGGGCAGCCAAGTCAATCTCTTGATTTCAACTTGGCTGAGCTGCATTTTACTTGTTGAAAACAAAACTAAATGCAGAAAGACCCACAAACAAACAACAGCTGAAGTCAGCTGCAGTAAAGCCCTGGCAACGCATCAAAAAGAAAAAAAAACTCAGTCTCTGTTGTCCATGAGCTCCAGACTTAAGGCAGTCATTTGTCTGCAAAGTATTCTCAACAAAATATTAAAACATTTTTACATTTGAGAATGGGGGGGACTGTGTATAAAAAGAGTTGTAATTCCCAAGCATTTTATGTTATATTTTCTTCAACCCCAAAGTCTGCACTTCAATTTCATCTTGATTGTTTCATTTTAATTCTAATCTGTTGGCATGCAAAGCCGAATTAGGAAAATTGTACTAGTGTACCTAACTGTACCGCGATCACCCTGCAGCCAAATCTCAATTCCTGATCAAACTCACTTATCTGTGATTTTTTAGGGAGCCCAAAAACCTTGATAAGCCTGCTCAAGTTGGTTTGATCAGGGTTGGAGCTAAATTCTGCAGGACACTGGCCCTCCAGGGCAAGATTTGAGGAGCCCTGATATAAACAGTTATTCATAAGCACTATTATTCATATTACACATTAGACAGACAACTTGAAACCACATTACACTGACATTTTTAAGGTCCTTCGTTCAAAAATCATGTAATCATATACTCACCCTCATGTGGTTCCAAACCAGAGTCTAAAATAAACTTGGTTGTGGAAAAAGGGCCCCCAAAATGAACAAAATGCCCCACAAATTGAAGATAAAGGCATAGGCGGAGAGTGAACCAACTCCAGGGTAAAGTTAAAAACACTCAAATATATTAAACATCGCATACCCACATACTTTTTAGACAAGAACCAAACATAGGTGTCATTGGCTAATAAAAAACCTATAATGGGACATAATTTGTATTGAACGTGATTACAATTTAATTTTTAAAAATTATAATTATAAATAGATTTTTCTATAACGTTTTCTTTCCATGGTTATTCAAAACAGCAAATTAATTATATATAGAATGTGATATTATTAACAATGATCTATCGCAAGCTCTCTCAAAAAACCCCAAAAACAAATAAATAATAGGGCTAATGATAATAAAATTGTAAAAAATTGTGTTTGATTGCACAATTACGGGTATAACCAACAATTGAAGCTTCACCAATTATTAACCCTTAACCAACAAGATTATTTTAAATTAGAAAGGACAAGCTAAAAAATACTAATATGTTTTCCACGGATTCATTTGACAAAAACTAGCAAACAACAGGATTCACATGGTCTTATATCACATCACGCACCTGCAACGCTTCTGTGAGTGGAGAGAGAAAGAAAAAATACATTATAAATGATAAATAGGCCTAAACGAGAATTATAATATGACTTAAATAATAAATCAATAACCAAAACGAAAAAAACAAACAAAAGAAAAACTGCAACATGTAGCCTGTATGAAGAGTTCCCTTTCAGTCGGCCACTTCAACGTCACGTCGGTGACTAACGAATAGGAATCTCGCTTTGAAATGCCAAAACAACTCTGCGTGTATGCAAACACGCCAATGAATTTCATTGGCATACGCTGATTAGGATCAGCTGAACCCAATCGCAGCGCTAGTATAAGTAGGTCAGCAGATCTAGCGTTCATTAGCTTTTTGCTTCAGAAGCGAGCAGTTCATGCGAACGTTGTTGGAGCCATTCTACTCTGCGAAACGAGGGAAAAAGTCTGGGGTGACGGCGTTGTAGCGACGGTGGTTCCAGTCAAGTGTTGGTAACAATTGTATCTGCATTGTTTATCGAGCGACCATCTTACCTGTTAGCTTCAGCCTTTCACAAAAAGAGCAAAGCTAAAAGAGTACTCACTTCGGGATGTCCTACCATCCGTGCGTTGTTGGATGTGGCCGTTACCTTACACTGCCTCACGAGCGCTGCCTAACATGCCTGGGCATTGAGCATGCTAGAGCTGCGTTCGAGGATGGTTCATGTTCTCCTTGTGGGAAGGTGACCATCTCAGAGCTGCGGACAAGGCTGAATTACATGGCTGGTGGGGAAGTCCCTATTCCTCTTCCGTGTTCTGGTGCTCGCGCTGGCAGTGTCCGCGAAGCTTCCAGTTCTGGGGGAGACAGGGCCAGCCTGACAGTGCGATGGTGCCTCTTGTTCGGTTCTTAGATGCCTGGATAGGGCTTAGATCGTCTCGATGGCTCGTTAGCACCATTCAGCTCGGTTATGCAATTCAGTTCGCCCGGCAACCTTCACGATGGTGAATGCAGACAATGCCCCTGTCCTGCGTGCAGAGATTGCTACTCTTCTGAAGAAAGCAATAGAGCCAGTCCCTCCAACCTATATGAGAACAGGGTTTTACAGCCCGTATTTCATAGTGCCCAAGAAAGGTGGTAGGTAATGATGGATCCTGGATCTGCGAGTCTTGAATCGAGCTCTTCACAGGCTTCCATTCACACACACTTTTGTGTTCACAAAAGTGGCATTGGCAGCTCTGACTCCTCTGAAGGAGAAATTGGTTCGTATACTCAACTACCTCGACAACTGGCTAATACTAGCACAGTCCAGAGCTCAGTTGTGCGAACACAGGGACTTGGTGTAATGACACCTCAGCCTATTGGGTCTTCGGGTCAACTGGGAGAAGAGCAAACTCTGTCCGGTGCAGAGGATCTCTTTTTTCGGGATGGAATTGGACTCGGTTGCCCAAACAGCGTGCCTCACAGAGGAACGTGCTCAGTCTCTGCTGACTAGCTTGAATACATTCAAGAACAAGAATGCGTTTCCACTGAAACAATTTCAGAGGCTCCTGGGGCATATGGCAGCGGCTTCAGAGGTAATCCCTCTGGGGTTGCTCCATATGAAACCGCTTCAGCATTGGGTCCATGATCGAGTCCCGAGGTGGGCGTGGAAGAGTGGCTCGCTGCGGGTTCAAGTAGCTCCAGCCTGTCGCCTAGCCTTTTCCCCGTGGTCAGAACTAAACTTTCTTTTGGCAGGAGTGCCTCTAGAACAGGTCTCCAGGCATGCTGTGGTGTTCACAGATGCCTCCACCACAGGATGGGGCGCCACGTACAACGGGCATGCGGTCTCAGGGGTTTGGGCGGAACCTCATCTGCATTGGCACATCAATTGCCTCGAGTTGCTAGCAGTTCGTTTAGCTCTGGGTCGCCTCAAAGAGCACCTTCAGGGCTGTCACGTTCTGGTCCGCACGGACAACACATCGACCGTTGTGTACATCAACCACAAAGGTGGTTCTACACTCCCGTCGTATGTCGCAGCTCGCCCGCCACCTCCTTTTACGGAGTCAGAAGTCAACCAGACAGACGACGAGCTGTCTCGAGCCCAAATGCTCCCTGGACAATGGAGACTCCATCCCATGACGGTCCAGCTGATTTGGGAGAAGTTTGGCGCGGCACAGGTAGACCTGTTTGCCTCCCCAGAGACCTCCCATTGCTAGTTGTTCTATGTTCTGAGCGCTCAGACTGTCAGAGATTCAGTACCCGAAATTATACTGAACCAGCCTGTCATTAATTATGAATTTATCAGTATTTATACGCCAAAGTCTATAAATATTACGCCAAATAGAGATAGGTTTAACGATAAAAATTTATTTGTTCAATTAGCCTAATTAATTCAGTTTTAAAATAGTAATTTAAATAACATGCAAGCGATGATGTTGGCACTTCTGTGTCCTGAAGAGCACGCTTCAGCTTTTGTTGATATCTTCTAACAGCTCACATTTATGTAGCTTAAACATTTAAACTAACATTGTGATATGCTTGAACTGTTTTATATCTATAGATTTTTTAGGCAAGTTATGGTGATCTGAGAAGGCTAAATTATTCTGACATTAACTATAAACACAAAAAAAAAGGTGCATATCCTCGGAAGAAATCATGCTAGTGCCCCTGGAAAACTGGAACGCGAGTGAAGTAGCCTACAGTAAGTATACTTAACCATTCTTCTCCACTGACTTGAATCTTCCACTATTTTAGAGAACATTACTGCGTAAGCGTACGCTTTCTTCCAGACACAAACAGCCACAGATTACACACATTTGTGTGCTTTCACCTGGATGTAAACAAGGCTGATTACATCAAATACGTTAAAGCTTGCGTATATGGTGTGTTGAGATACTCTCTAAAATGGCAGGAGACATAAGTCACAGGAGAAGAGTAAATTATGTTATTTTTGTGAAAAAAAAAACTATTCTCATAGCATCGCAAAAGTGAAGTTGATCCACTCATGTCACATGGACTGTTTTGTCAAATTATTGAGTTGTATTGCTGTCTATGGAGGGACAGATGGCTCTCTGATATCATCAAAAATATCTCAATTTGTGTTCATAATATCAATCTCTCAGTTGTGGGTTTGGAACGACATGAGGGTGTCAGGTGCGGTACAAGGTGCAGGATTTAAGCAGGACTGGACAAGATTAGACTTCAGGACAAAAAATACTTTTTGAAAGAAACAGGTAGAGCAGCCAGACGAAAGTACGTTCTCACATTCAATCATCCGACAAAGACAGATTAGACAGACAGGGAGAAATAGGAACGCCAATCAGCGTAACGTGGCCACAGGTGCCAGGGCAACCTGGACCTGGAAGCAGTGATGTGTGACATAAAACTTAAGAAGTGCATACAGTATCTAAGAACTCTTGCCTCTGGTGAGTGATGTTAAGATTAACTGTAGTAAACCAGTCTATCCTAAGATCAATATGTTTGATCTCTTCATAACAGCCATACTGTTTTCTAGAACTTTGAAATTGCCCAAGTAATATTAAAAAGATTGGCATTGTATATAGTTGTATATATTATATATGGCATGGATTTAAAGAAATGTGTTATTTTACGATGTTTTGTATCATTAGCATTCCAAAGCCACTGATGTGCACTGCAGACCATGCAATATTACCATGCTTAGCCGCACTGGCGTGCACAGATAGAGACGAGGTGGTGCTGAAGCACTTGCCCTTTTGCCCTTAGTCCAAAAAAGTGCCCTTTTGAAAGACGTGAATTTTTTTTTTTTTTTTTTAAGCTGCGCGATTTAAAAATATCTCATACATTTTGGTCTATTTATTTACTAATTTCAGCAAGCATAATGCCTAGGAAAGAGAGGCTGAGAAAGGAGAA
>JAUCNO010000353.1:2491915-2503764 GCA_032353835.1 Enteromius viviparus
TAAATGAATACATCAAGCCTTTATTACATATTACATTTATTAATGCTATATCAACATTCAGAAAACGAACAGTTTGCACTCCTAAGGGCTTTCACACTTCTAGACGGCTAAAATGGAAAATGATGGGTCGCCTCAAGAACTGCCTCTCTCTCACTGAAGGGTAGTACATGACATGAAACTCCAGAGTGGAGTGCCCTCTAAAGGAGTTCATGGGCACTCCAGCTGGCAATCGTGACAACTTTAGTTATTAAAAAATAAAAATGCATCCTTTAAAACATTAACCATGTGACGTTTTGTGAATTTAACAAAAAATTGTGTTAATATAAGTATATTATAAACATTTGATTTATGATGCTGATAATGTAGAGTGGTGTTAGAAAAAGTTTGGGGTCAGTAAGTTTCTAGCTTATTTGTTTTTGAGAGAAATGTATACTTTTATTTAGCAAGGACGCATTCAGTTGTATACAGTATTGTATAAGATTTCAATTTCAAATGAATGATCCTTCACCAAATAAATAAATAATACAAAATCCACAGACACTCACACACACTATGTATAAATATGTAGCACAACTGTTTTTAACCTTGATAATACAAACTCTTGAAATGTGTAGAAATGTTTCTTGAGCAAATCAGAAAATTTGATTGATTTCTAACGGATGGGGACAATGACAAACTGGAGTAATGATGCTGAACCAGTAATAAATAACATTTTAAAGTATTCTAGAAAACAGTTTTAAATGTTGCCAGAATGTGTTGCAATATTGTATTTTTGTTCAAATAAGAGTGCATTAGACTTCTTTTAAAAGCATGAAAAACATTTGAAAGGTATTAGTGTGACTGTTTCTTTCTTATTATTTTCTTGAGAGCCTCATTCTTAACGGCGCTGAGCGTGGAATGCGGTTCTGATATGTCGCTAAAGAAACGCTCCCTGTCTGTCTCCTACTGTGGCGCTTGGGTTCAGATGAGCTCGTCAGTTTTCCCCTGAGAGATTCAGATAATGACACCCCTCAGTCTCGCGCTGACGGCGGGTGACACGTTACATAAGAGCCCTCTCCCTCGAACCGCCGTTCTGCTGGAAGCTCCCGATGGCGGTTTTCGTCATGATATCAGAGACAGGATAATCTTTTATCTTGTGATTTTGACAGGCTACTCTGACACTCATTAGCATACAGGCTTCGTTACGTTGCCGCGCATACATAGGTTACTGTACTTCAGATTTAGCACATTACTGTCAAGGGATAGTTCACTCACAGCAGCCAGCACAGAGCAGCAGTTGTTATTTCATACATATAAACAATTTATCAGCGAGGATGATAGATTACTAAAATAGTGCTTCAAGCAGCAGCCTTTAGTAGACATAACGTTAACACGATTGCAAAGCACGGTCTTATTAAAATGTCCATCAATATTACGTTTTTTTTGTTCAATTTGGTGATATAATACGCACGTGTTTGGCGTGCATATAATACGCAGTGGTCTTCGTAAATCCAGCACGAAAAGATGCATCCAATCGAATCGTAGTTTTACGTTCGTGCTGGAGTTACGAAAATTATTAAATATTCGTGTCCCTGACACGAATAATTAGATTTCGTGCTAATTTCGTGATATTGTCACGACCAGCCGTGCGACTGGGTTGATAATTTGTTCATGTACTTTCAGATCAGTCGTGATCGTGCTGGATTGTATTGTAGGCTATGTTTTGTATTTATTTTTTTATATGTAGGAGAGTTTGTTTGTTTTTTCCAAGTCTTCCCTAATAAAATTATTGATATATGGGTAATGCATATTTAGATACAAAAATAGTCCCCCTTCATGATGGCTACACCCCTGTGGTTATCAGTAGCCTATGCCAATATATGGTTATACACTTTTAATAAAACCATAGTAAGAGACTTTCACATAAAATAAGTTAGCAGAATCAAAACTCTAATATTTTTACCTTTGTTTATCATTATTTTGAGATGTTGAGTCATAAAGTCATTGCCAGAGAGTTTCTCGCCATTGTGAGATATTACATTATTATTGATTTAGCATATCATAACAAGAAACCTTATCATAAAGCATTGATTAAATGCTGTAAAACATTTTGAAAAAGTTAAGTCGTTATTATGAGAAAGTTTCGCATTCTGATTCTACAAGTCATAATATTGTATATAACACATCTCATTATACTGAGAAAATTGCAATTCTTTTTATTAGATTAGGAAACACATATTCACCATTACCTTTGGGTTTTCCAACAAAATCCAAATTACAACTTAACCATATCATGTAGGGTAATTTGTTGTAGTTATGTAGGTATTTGGGTTAATGGGTTACAGGGTTAATGAATCTGCAGAATAAAGCGTTAATATATGCTTCATAAGTAATAAACAAACAATATGCTAGTAATATGCATGCTGATAAGTCACAATTCTTTAATTTGTGTTTTTTTTAGGTTTTTTTAGCTGAGACCCTGCTGAATAATATTCAATGAGGAAAACAAATTTATTTTATCCAATATAGGATTGAAAGTGCTTGAAATCAGAAAGGAGTCCGACCTGAATACAAGTTTGCTAAAACAATATCTAAACAGGTGTTTGACTGCCATGCATCAATGAATTATTCACAGTAAGATCGGGAAAATTAAGGTTTGGGCTGATTTCATTTTTACTGTTAATGAATAAAAAAATGTGAAAAACATAAAACAGTATCAAGGGACCAAATAGGAAATACAGCCATGCTGTGGAGCTCTGGTTTAGACTATAAATTGTTCTTCAAGCCAAGGGTGAACACCTGCTCAGGGCGTAGAGTTAGATGCTAATTACCTCCATTAACATTCGAGAGGAAGGAACATGAATAATCACTGATATACCAGAAATAGAGAGCAAAATAAATTCTCAGATCTGAACATAAAATTTAGAGCACAATCAAGTCTGATATTTAGACACTGTGCACAAAAATCAGGGAAGCATGCCTCTGGTGATAGTTGGCATGGATTGATTGAGCAGTTGCAAAAAAAAGAAGGAAAAAAAAAAGATTCATTCATGTGTAATCAGTTCTTCTCCAGGAATGATTGCTTGGGAGAGGCAATAATTGAGATGTCACAAGTGTTTCTTCTGAAACTCTAGCAGCAAAGACAGGTCACATACCATGTCACAGCGCCTGTAATGGGATCGTGGGATCATTGGGGTGCAAGGCTTTTTTATCATCAGCAACCAAGCTTTGTTGAAAACAATGAGTTTGCATAAATCACACATTACTCACTCTTAAAAGAAGAGCTACCTAAAGGAGGTTTCTCAGCCACTGAAGGACCATTTTGCTTCCTCAAAAAAACTTTTACTGAAAGTTCTTAAAAGAAACATTTTTCTTAAACAGCAATGCTTTAGGGTCTGTTATTAGTTGCTTACACTCAAAAAAAAATTATTCACTGGATGAACTCAATTTAATTGAAGGCAGGATTTCCATCCAATAAATATGTGTAGCCCCAACTCATAAAAAAACTAATGAATGCGATTAAATTTAATTGAGTTGGCTCAATTTGATCAAATATAGTTTTAATGAAAATTATACATTTTATGCTTGTTGAATTCAAAGTAAAACATTTAACTGAAAAATAAATTAATAGGAAGACATCCTTCTACACTCAAAAAAGGGAAAAAATATATGTTTGATCTACTTAACTTCAGGCATTAGCCATCTTGTTATGCATAACATAAGATGGTTTTGAAACATCCATGGCATGCCCAAAATATTATTATTATTATTTAAATAGGTTAAATAGTAAATCAAACAGTGTTAGGGAATCATTTTTAGAGTGTATTAGCATGCATATTACTAGAACATTATTTATTTATTAGTAATTAAGCACATATTAATGCTTTATAAACAAACTTGTTTTAAACCAGTAATCCTATACAATACCTAAACATAACAACATCACTAATTATTACTAATTAGCAGCAAATGAAGAATTTATTGAGAAATAAATAGTTAATTGAGAATAAGTGTTCCCTGTTTTGAAGTGGTACCTATCATGTGAAACATATTTTAATAAAAATAAACAACCATTTTATAAATAAACCATAAATAAGGAAACTATAAATAAAACTTTATGTGTAATGGAAAGTTTCCATGGATGCTAAAGGTTCTTCATGATACCAATTAAGAAGTTTTATTTTCAAGAATGTAAAAACTTAAGCATTTATGTTTTTTATTTTGTTGTTTTGGCTGAATATTTCAAATTTATACTTTAACAAGCTCCACATTAAGATGGACATTTGATGCACTCAATTTCATACGCAATCTTAATTTTGTTATTTTATTTGAAAATGAACATTTCTGAGATTTAGTCAGTCTAACCAGTACTGCAGTTAACTATTATGTTGAACATCAAAAGGGGTTTATGGACAAGTTATTTTTTTTCTTGAAGAAAATAAATGTAAAAGCAAAATTACATTTGGGTTAAGATGAAGATTTAATTGAATACATATTGTAGATAATTAAATCATATAGTATGTAATAGAATAGCTGATTTACTTATTGATATAGTTATTTATTTACTTTAAATGACATTAAGAATATATGAGACTATCTAAGAATTATATCATTGCCGGCGCCTGTCGGCAGTGCCGCTGCACTTCGGGGGTTGTGAGTTTGCATCCTGGCTCGCAGACCTTTCCTGATCCCATTCCTCCTTTCTCTCTCCCAATTTACTTTGCTGTCAAGGTTAATCTGTCCAGTAATAAAACATAAAAAAATGAATTAGATCATTACACCAATATACATTAAACCAATTTCAGTGTTGGATTAACTTCATATTTTCACCCTAGAAACTAAACTGAATTTGCTCAAGTCATGACTAGTCATGGCATCTGGGTACCTGCTGGGTTTACCCAGAGGTTTACCTTTTAAATGATTTCACATTTTAAAACTATTTATTTAATTATAACTGAATATGTTTCCCTCAATAACACATTTGCTGACAAATTAAAACGAAATGCATATTGCTCTTAACTTCTCTCTAGTTAGCAAACAAGCCCAGTCTGTACTTAACAAGTAGTCAGTATAAATAATCTCTAGAGATTGCTTTCCTGTGTCACAGCTGACCCCGTAACATTGCCATTTTGTCTCAGTCTGCACAACGCCTCAGACAAGTGTACTCCATCTTACTTATTGATTTATTGTAGGTTATTCCGGACTGGAAGTGTGACAAGAATCGATTTTACTTAGGTTGAGGATACTGTGTGTGAACTGTCGATAACCACAGCTAACTAATCACTCTGCACCCCCACTGTTGGCTAAACAAATCGACTGGACCTGATCAGCTTAAACGACATAAACTAGCATTTTATTGCTTTTGCCTTTCCAACAAACAATTATGAGAATTAGCGTCAGGAAGAGGACATTGATTTCCTGCAGGATACGAAGCTCCAACGGAGCAGTGAGTCAGACTTGAGACTGTCCGGCGTGTGCGTCACGCGTTATTGCAGATTCTATAAGGAAGGCATCAAAGCACACCCAAATCTATTAGTTGCACAATGTCTTCTATGATGCCTGGTTGATTTTTGAAGGCAGAATAGAATATTTCAAATGCTTGTACAGTTCGGCAATTGGTTAAAGCTAATCCGTATGTTCAAACTATGCACAATTTATGTTATAATCTATTGAATCTATTTTCTAAACCTAGTCGTAAATCTCTAGGGTATTATTTTAGACTGGTTCGAAGCAGCCCGTGATTCGCCATAGCCATGTTCTTCCACAAGACACACGTTGGCCACTGGAGTGGCAAGTTATGGCCTGCAGCTTTAAAAAAGAAAAGCGTTTGTTCTAGACGATCATTAGAATTGAGGTTCACGTGTTAATCTGAACACTTGCTGTCAAGTGCGGTTGTAAAGCATACGTTTTAATGTGTGGAACACTATCTATTTCCAGAGGCGGACAGTAGGCTAGTTAAGTGCATTTACTTGAGTATTGAGCTACATTTTCGAGTATCTGTAGCCTACTCAGTTTTGTTTTTTCTGAAACCTTAATTGTGACTTTAACTTTAGTACATTTGAAACACAAATATCATACTTTTCGCTTCACTACATTTCCACTAAGGTCCTTAAAGAATTAAGTCCGTTCTATTATGCAGCTTTAAAGACAGTGAGTGATTTTTTTTCTTCTTCTCTAACTGTGATTGGTGTTGTTACAGGCTAAACACAGCCTATTAGTAAGAGACAGTATGCTATGTATATGTTGTATGTTACTATATTGTAGTTGAGTTAGCAAGTTTGATTATTTGTTTTTATTTTTTATTTTTTTCTGATTAAAGTAGTTTCACTGTACACTTGATTCAAATGTGGATGAATGATGTGTGAACATTGATGTGTGAACATACTGCCACAGCTGTGTAAGAACACTACCATGCTGTTTTGTGATAGGTAGCAGTGCTAAATAAAGAAAATTATTATGAAGACTATGTTTTTTAAACATTCTTTATTACACAGATATTACAAACTATTCAGTAGGTTGCTTCAGAGGCATATTTTAACATACAACAATGCAACAATAATGAAACTATGCACTGACTGGAAATGTACTTTTAAAAGTAAGTTATTTTATAGTATAGTATAGTATAGAAAGTATAGTTGTTGTTTTGTCTAATAATGCAAAGGATATGTTTTACATGCAAAAAGACATATTCTTGATCTCACATGTATGCTCTTTCTTCTAAACCTAACCCTAAGATATTACATACATCCATTGCATGATCTGGCTGACTGCAAAGGTCTGTACAGTTTTAAAACTGAGGTCTTATCCAAATAGGAATAGGCCAAACAGGTCAAGTGGCGTAGGCCAATTATTGTGATGTATTCATCAGCTGTTTGCACTCTCATTCTGATGCTACCCATTCACTAAAGAGGATCCATCGGTGTGAAAGTGATGTAATGCTATATTTCCAGCATTTTGGCCTGAGGCAGAGATTATTTTTTTAATTATTCCTTTAAACCTTTGGCATTAAGTCCGGTGTCTAATGTGCACCCAACAAAATATATTTCTCACACAACTGTTTCAAGCAGCCTGAACTGCTGACACATAAAGAATGGATCTATTGATCTACGCATTTTGACCCCTCCATCTGCATGTCACCTCGGAAAGATGCGTCAGGCCAGGTGATGTATTTCCAATCTTGTGCTGTCCAGTTTTGGTGAGCCTGATGTGTCCAGGCAGCCCTAACCTGACAGGAGAAGCTAGTGTGGTTTGACGAACATCACAAAGCATGATTATTTTAGCTACTGTCCAATTTACCCCACATAACTGCCATTCAACAGATTTTTCTCATGATAAGATGCTTAAAGGATTTATAATACATCATTATATATATTTCATTATATTACAATATAATTATAAACACTGGCAAATCTAGTGCAAACCATAAGCAACTGGACTTATGATGTTGACCCTCCTTTGTTCAGGGACTGTTTATGTTTATTCAAATATTTACATTTACATCAAAGCTAAGTTTATTTGTACTGTTGGCTTTTATATGCATGTGAATTTAATTTTTAATTTTAAAAGTGCAACATTATCGAAAACTTTGTGTGACGTAATTTCTTGCAATGACTGTTAGTCTTTAAAATGTAAGACAAATGCAATTTTTGGCCAATGTAACACTTTAAGTTAATTCATTAATAAGTGATGTTGTAAACATGGTTCCAGGAGGAGCACGTGCGAATGCAGCAACTGCTGGCCCAAATTATCCACAATCACTCATTATCCAATCCCTTCCGTTCGCCTCCGCTTTAAATATCCTCACTCACTTCCCTTCCTCATCTTGCTTCCTCGGGGGCAACCAGGGTCCGAGCCTGACGCCGAGCTCTACTACTCTCGCTAGGGGTACAGCCAATATCCCCCGGGCTTCCGGCTTATCCCCCCAGACAGTACGCCAAACTCGCAATACTCTTTATTATGAGGAAGTGCGAACTAGTAAAACATTATTAAAAGATATTACTGGAATGTGAGGCAGATGGATTAATACTACACCATTTTTACTTTTCAACGTTCTGTTTATCAAACATTCCAAAAAAAGTCTCACAGTTTTAACAAAAATATGAAGCACCACCATTTTTAACAAAAATGTTTCTTTCGCAGCTAATTAGCATATTGGAATGATTTCTAAAGCATCATGTGACACTGAAGGCTGAAGTAATGATCCTGAAATCACAGGGGAAAAAACTACATTTTCCCTTACGGCACACATCACGGAGTTAAAACAGCAAACTTGAAAATAAAAAGACAAGCATTAAACTGATACAGTACACTGGAGGTTTAATATTCCTAAAACAGGATTTAATTCCCTGACAAACTGCAGGACCAGAAACACTGCTCTACATACAGAAATCAGAAGAGTACAGACTGAAATACACATCCTTCCTGACGTTCAAAGATAATATTAAGAAAACACACTATAGCATCATTACAAGTACAAAAAAAAAAAAAAAACGAAAGGAGGACTTATCAACATGAATGAGGCAAAGTTCTGCATCGCTTATTGTAGGAGAAACTTCAAAAAGCAGCCTGGTCACATACTGAACATGATACCAATCAACCCTTCCATCCAAGATTTTAGTCAAGCCTGAAGAGAAGGTTGGATTACAACCGAGGTCAAACCCAAAGGGAGTGTATGACCGTAAGCTCTAAAGGGTTATTAGATTGCTTGACTTGAAGAGGAGCTAGCGGGTGAACCATGACAGATAAACAGAAATACAGCAACAGACAAAATATTGATCATGTGCACAGTGTACACCAAAATGCACACACACACACTCGTGAAGGAAAAGCTCCGGTTGTATAAAAATATTTGACGGTTTGTGAAATGGACATGCTCAGCAGGCTTCTGGAAACCAGATGAATGACAATGAGACTTCGTATCTTTGGCTCACTCATCCGGACACAACAGCTCGATCCCTCAGACTCATGACATTTTCTCAAACACATACACCAGGTATATGCCTAAAAAGAGAGAGAGAGAGAGAGAGAGAGAAGGCAGAGTTGTTGGTCAAGGTCAAGGATGTGAGACTTTATCTGCCACTGTATATAAAACACACACTTTAAATATTTAATGTAGTTTCATTTCTCAAGGACAACATGTTATTAATACCAGGTGTAAACCAGAGTTAAGGAAAATAATAAACTATAAACACAACAAAACATGAAAATAGAAAACAAACCCAAGCTAAAAACGGCAGCAATTTACTAAATATTTCACAGCGAACATCATTTGTATGAACCGTCCAAAGTATTTCATAAAATATAACATCTTATATAAGGGTTTAATGAACACAGCCATTTAAAAGATTTTTGAAAGCCGTCTCATGATCACTGAAGTGAACTGTAATATATATTTTCATATAGATTTTTTTATAATCTATTTGAGTACATGTTAAGATGTAATTTATTTCTGTAATGCGAACCTGACCTTTCAGTATTACTTCAGTGTCACATCATTCTTCAGAAATCACTCTAATATGCGGATTTGTTGCTTGAGAAACATGTATCAGTGTTTAGCTGCTTTCTACATTTGTGGAAATAAATGTTTTTTCGGGAATATTTGATGGATAGAAAGTTTAATAAACAGGATTTATTTGAAATTTTTTTTTTTTTTGCACAATCCTAAATCACTTTTAATACCTTCCTTGTTAAATTAAATCAATAATTTCTGTAGTCTCCATAGAAGCAGAG
Source organism: Enteromius viviparus (assembly GCA_032353835.1). NCBI lineage: Eukaryota > Metazoa > Chordata > Actinopteri > Cypriniformes > Cyprinidae > Enteromius > Enteromius viviparus. Next base: position 2,501,624 of record JAUCNO010000353.1, read on the forward strand.
ATAGAGATATGACAGTTTACAAGAGCCTGTGTAATAAAACAAATCAAATATTAAAACATACCATGGTACTAAATGCAATTCACATTCATATTAAAAGAATGCTATGACAGTACCACTGGGAAAAATACATAAATAAAAAAATTTTAACATGTAACTACTTTTCTGCTCATGAAGTTGCAAGTTAAGCGCTTCTAATTTAACTTTATTTTTCCTCTGATGGCCAATCCACTCGCTGTACTTCAGTACAATAAAACATCAAGTACTTTATCTTCAGCAGAAAAGTGATTTCATAGCTGGGGTCTTTCATTTCCTGGCTTGGGTGCAGACAGTTGTTTTAATACAAATGAGTTCCTTTGAGAGTTGCACTATGAATATTCATTATTATCTTTTATTCTATTATTTTTTAAGTTAGTCATGTTAATTCATAAATCCCTCTGTTGTTTTTTTTTTTTAAACAGATGTTAAAACATCTTTCCATTTCAAAAGACACCACAGAACAATGATTTCAACAGGAGGAACATCACCACGTACTTGTAGCCTCCCACTCAGACTTGCTCAAGGTTCCCTGTGGAGAAAGAGCAAATTATCAGAACACAGTTATTACAAAGAAAAAATGCTTTCTGCTGGAGAAAACGATATTAGGGCTCACCAGTGGACGCCTCACAGCAGGACTGGCAGCAATTCTCTTGGCATGGTCGTACTCCCCCGGAGTGTCGGACGCCAGACGGCCCCTCTCGTCCGGAGGGTATTGCTATGACAACAAGGCGACACAAAACTGTTTCATTCTGGCAAAGCAAAGACAAGGCGGTATGGTTCAACAGATATCATTATCTACAGATAACAGAGATAAAACATACCACTAGGCAGCTGGAATTGCAAGAGAGTCCACTTTTAATAGTGTATGATGCTCCGAGGCTAAAAGATTGCAATATGCGGTTACTAGGGTGCTCTGAATAGTTGCTAGGGTGTCTGTACACAGTTACTGTAGAGGTACTTAGACTAGTTGCCTGCTCACATCAAAAGAGCCAACCAGCATGTCTCTGATGTTGTGTTGTCTTATTCACACTGTTGTACAGTTGCTAGGGTGCTCTAAATGGTTGCTAGGGTGTGGCTAGACAGATTATAAAAGTGATCTGCAAAACCGGTTGCTTGTTAATTCAATAGAATCCATCGTCATACCCCACACATTATTCTGGTGTTGAGATATACCATGCTATTGTAGTGTATTGTTGCTAGGGTGCTATAAATTGTTGCTAGGGTGTGGCTAGACATATTATAGAGTGACAAGTAAAATTGCTTGCCTTTCAAGAGAAAAGAGCCCACCATCATACCTCTACAAGGTTCTGGTGCTGAGATATGCTAGGTTAGTGTAGCGTTTTGTTGCTAGGGGGCTCTGAATGGTTGCTAGGGTGTGGTTAGACAGTTGCGGGGTCAGTATTTACTGGTCACATACAGAACGCAACAAATTTAGCTATCAATATTTAAGCGCTTTATCCTGCTCACCTCTGTCATTTACAATAGTGACAACCTCATTCTGACTAACAAAAGAATTCAAGTAATGACAACCACATTTAGAGAATTACTGCTGTGTGTACTGAACCAAAGTCATTAACTAGTAGCATAGTTTTGTCTTTACTGCATGTGCAGTGGAAGAAATCACAGGCTCGGTTTGAACTTAGTGTTGACAGATCTTCCTACAAAAACAACAACAAGAAATAAGAGCCCAAATCCAAACGCGTTAAAAGGGCAGTGTTTCCCATACTTCCCACACATGCAATATCAACACTGAAAAACAAATATAGATTTTCCAAAAGGCTTTAACTTCCTTGAGTAAACATGAGCTCTGCACATTTCAAAGTACAAAAATAAATAAATAAAATTAATTGAGCAAAGCTTTCTGTGCCACTCGAATAAGAACATAGCAACCATCAACGGTCCCACTTTATATTAAGTGTCCCTAGTACCTGTGTACTTTCATAGTAACTACATGTGTATCTAGTATGTAATCACAGTGTAAGTACACACCGGTACATAGTATCTACAGATGTAATATGTCTGTAACCTCACACATGTAACGACCCTCAGAATGGTGTGTGTAAGTACAAATGTGTAACAGGACATTAGTAACAACACTTTTTGGT
>JAUCNO010000353.1:2519503-2549896 GCA_032353835.1 Enteromius viviparus
TACATATGCTTTTGTTAAACATACTCTTGTATAAAATGTAACTCTACTTAAGTGTCACAAAAAAGAGACACAAAGATCTTTAAAGAGACACTTTTGAGATATTTTTTCAATCAAACTTATTGGATAATGGAAAAAATTACACTGATCAGTTTCAAGAACTAGTTACTAGATAAAACTAGTTAAGAAATGATTGTCTTTTGTACTCTGTATTGTCAGTGAAAATTATGATTTGTGATTAAATGTTAATCACAATTCTTCATAAACTGAAAACTGCTATTCCAAAAAGGGATCTATAGCTTACCATGTTGGACTTCAAACTGAAGACATGGCGGAAATATTACGCTGTGATTTCAACCATGCATTATTTTGATATTCCTATAATTTAAACCCAAACAAGGCTACACCTAAAATTCACATCAGCTGAGTAACTAAAACTAGCTCAGCTGCTTTCAAAATAACGTTTCCAATAAGAATCAACTATTTATTTATTTTTTACAAAATTATGCATTAATTTGTGCAGCAGAGCTACAAGCAATATCTATGATAATAATCGAGAGCTTTACATTCACGTGAAGCTCGTGCTCTCTTATGAGTGGTTCATTCATTATGAAGCAGCTGTAAAAACGGCACTTTCTGAGGGTAGCCTGACTCTTTTTCCAGCCCTGCTTTATGGGCTTTTCATTTTGAACGCTTCATCCTAAAGTTTTTATTTTTTTAAATAAAGGTAAGTAGTAAATTCACTTCACCTTGAGGAGCACAACATAAACACAAAGCACAAAAGAGACTCGTTCTCTGGTTCTTTTCCTCAACTTTAATTGCTCTCTCTAGCCATTTGATGACAGCGAAAGAACAAGCGTGGAATCGTTTCATGAGGGACTACAACAGTATCTTTGAGCAATAGTTTTATTGTTTTTTTTTTCTTGTATTTATTTTTATGAACTTTTTCAGTGGGTTTTAATCACCTTTTTCCTGTAAAAGTATTGCAATTAACAGACCTCAAACTGAAAACCGCTGACATCACAATTAAATAGAACAATAAAAATAAAAAAGGCGTAAGGACAGCAGCATTCCTCGCTCACTGAACCGTTTCTTCTTGTAAAAAACAAAACAAAAGTTTGTAGTCCACAATATAGGTTGTACAGTCCTGTGACGTGATCTCGCCCAAGGCCGATGAAGAACGTTGCTGCGGATTGGCGGGAAATTCCAGATCCACGGACCGAGATGCTGAACTCACCCACACAAATCTTCAGTCAGTCAGTCAGTCATTCAAGCGCGTGTTTCTGGAGAGGAGCCTTTCGGCGCGGAACCAGACTGCTATGCCGAGGAATTAATGACAACATGAACATGCAGTAACTATCAGCTATGAGCTGGATTTTTCCTCATTTGATGCTCTTTTGTATACCACACAAATCGATTATGTGCATAAAAACAACAACAGAATGTTAACCGTTTGCCACTGATGTCCCACCGAGCCGATAAAGCCTCACCCTGAGCAGCGTTTTGATATGAACCATGAAACCGCTCGGAGAGAAGGCCGCGTGGGAGCCCAAAAGTTGACAATCACGGCACAGTGACGTTATTGTTCTGCGTGGTGGTTATTACACGTCCAAACAGCTAGCAGTCACAAAATAAACTTCAATAAATAAAATGACAAGCGCTGGCATTTATAATTCTTTCTCTGGAAGTTACAAAAGCAGCAGCTAGTTATCCTTTATATAACTGCCTTATAATCAGAATATTCGTTTCATCACATAACAGATTTGCATTTACTGTATAGGAAAAAAAATATATAAGTCGTCATTTTGTATTTCTGTGACCATAATGTAGCATTTCTCTTTGCAAACTTTACTCTGTTTTACAAAAAAGACAAAGCACAATTGAAGGCATTCACAAAACTTGATGCCACCGTGTTAAAGTTTTCTTTTTAATATTATCTATACATTATATTACAGTATTAACAATGCTTTCTTGTGGTTTTCTACCCATTGGGTAGGATATGTGCATAATATATTCAAGTTATATACAGCACCGTACAAATAAACAGAGTCCGACTACTGAAAGAAGCACCATAGGAAGTGAGGCACAACAAAGGTGGGGACTTTTGAGTGCAAGTGGGTTTCTATGTCTGCTTAAACATGACTGTTAGGCACCGAATTTGCTCATGTAAATAGTAGCATGCAAACCTCTCGGCTGCAAATGTAAAAAAAAAAAAAAAAAACATTTGGGTTTGTTTTCCTAGTACGACTATGATGGCGAAAACGCGCTAATGTTAACGATAACCAAAACGGAGCACGGACGTCTATGTTTGGGTTGGTACGCGGTTATAAAGTAAAGGGAAAGCGGACATAGGCCTACGTAACGAACGAACGGACAACAGCAGCAGTAGCGGTAGCAGCGCGTAGCAGCAGCAGCAATACAGTACGAACTCAAACTGCGCGATCAGAATGAGCGACGGGAAGCAGAGCCAATGACGGGAGGCCAAGGTTTTCAAAGCCGAAGCGGATGGGCGATAGGAGAGTCTTGGGGTGAAAAAGGTCATGTAAAAGCCTATTTTAGGAAGGAAAGTGGCGCTTCGACTAAATATGCTCTCAAACCGGTCACTTTAATAAATAGCTAGTCAATAAATAGTTTTTATATGGGACTTTCTAAAGGGAAGGCCAAAGAATGATGGTTTACGAAGCTCAGGTGTGATCAAAAACACAATCAACACGTCTGAAAGCATTCCAAAGTGTGCCATGTGATTGAATACGGCTTTAAAGGAAGAAAGAAAAAGGGGGGTGTACCTTGTCACGATTGGTACACCTTGCATTTGAACTGATATAAATACCGATGACCAATAAAGAGATAAAAGCGTTTTCCTGTGCTGCCTCGGAATAAAACGGCATTCCAGGAGAGGAGAGTAAAAGATAAAATATGAGATCCGTATACGATCATGAAGTAAATTATAGTATGAATAACTGGAAAAAAACAATACGCATGCTTTTTTAGTGGAAAACAAACTGTATGAGATATGACACACTTGCTCAGAAGGGGACAGGATGTGCATAAGACTACAGTTCCCATGATTCCCTTGCACTTGGACCCCATGACAATGCTGAAGTGACGTAAGTTTAAAGTGCTACTCGACAGGATGAAAGTGGCGTGTGTGTCATGACTTCCATCCGCAGATATCCATGCCAATATCTCTCACTTGGTCAGTGGAAAAAGTGATCTGGAATTTGAACAGCTCGTTAAACCCCCTCTTTAAAAAAAAGCAAAAAAAGAAGAAGAAGAATAAGTGCCATGATGCAGTTCAGGTGTGGAGATTTTAGGCTGGATCAGAGTTCTACATCTCCGTATCAGGAAAACGCGAAACGTAAAAAAGGAAGAAACAAATCCCGGGAACCATGTGGATTGACGTATGAAAAGTAACTAAAGGTAGGCGTTTCTACTATTGAAAGAATAAGTGCAACATAAAGACTTTTTGTTGTTGTTGTGAGTCACATCCCCAAGATTTAAGATTTTTTTCATGGCACTCAATTTGGATTTTGATTGGTTGTGATCAGTTTTCTGTGCACGAGTCCTGGAAATGCACAATAGAATAAAAAATTTCTCAATCCTATGACCTATGTGGTCTCTCACGCAAACAATCTGTGCCAACACACGTGTTCTTTAAATACAGGAAAAGCATACAAAACCAAACAAACAAAGAGATTTAGCCGAGGAGCCCAAACATCCATACAAGGCCCCGAAGTTCTAGCAAAAAAACAAAACGAAAATTCCAAAAAATAAACTTTGTAAGCTTGGTTCCTCAATTTTCGATTTAAATTGTGCAAGGGGAGCGTTTAAGTCCCCTTTAGGTCCAGGAGGAAGTACATAAGAGCACATGCGCTCTCTACTGCCCTCTCCAGGTGCGTCCTAGTCACACGGGTTTGTCGCGCCGGCTATCCTTAACCTTGACAAACAGGGTTGTGCTTGCGCCAGGCTGGGCGGAGCGGCTGGCTGTCCTCTGGTTGGAGGGTGGTGCGTTATTGCTGTGCTGGTGCAGGAACGAGGCAGAGCCTGGGTACGTCTGACCCATCACCTCGCTATAGGTGGGCGGCGGCCCCTCCACGTGTGAGTTCGAGGCACTCTTGCCAGAGTTGCTGCTAGGGGGCCGCGGGCCGCCTCCGTGCACGTAAACGTCTATCAGGTCGCTGTCGAAAATGGTCCGGTTGGGGGGCGCGCGCACGGACGCACGGCTCAGCTCGAGCTGCTGCTCGGGGTCTCTGAGCTGCAGGGTACAGGGGCCCTTGTAGGGCGGCAGCTCCTCGCCGTCGGACAGGCAGATGGTGGGCGGCAAGTGGATGTCCTGCTGCAGGTATGGGTAGGTGGGCTGGAAGCGGCTAAATCGGTCCCTTTGCATAAATGAAGGTGGGTTGAAGCGCTCTCCGCTCCGTGGCCCATACATCACCTGAACGTAGAGAAGAAAAAAAAATTAACCTCATTAGAAATTAACCCAAGAATACTAAATGCAAAAATGATAGAATTAGTTAATTAAACAATAAGTCTACAAACATTTACTTTTTTCCCCGAAAGATTCGAATTGAAGTTTTTCCTTTAAGTCTGCAATTGTTTGATCAAAAATACTGTAAAATCTGTACAATTTTTTACAATTTAAAATGACTGTTTCTATTTGAATATATTGCAAAATATAATTTATTCCAGTGATTAAAGCTGAATTTTCAACATCATTACTACAGTCTCCAGCATCAAGTGATCCCTCATAAATCATGCTTATATGATTTGCGGCTCAAGAAACATTTCTGATTATTATCAACATCATATTTTGGTGGAAACGGATACATTTTTCAAGGTTTTCTACTGAAAATGTCAAAAGTACAGCATTTATTTGATCAAACATACAGTAAACAAAGTTTTTTACTATATTAGTATTAGTATAAGTATATTACTATACTGTTACTAATTGTAGCGTATAGCAAAAAGGACGTTGTTTTGTGTATTTAATGTAAATATACTAATTCCAGAAAATAAATATAACGATTGTCCTCATATCGTGAGTTTCGTGCTCTTAGCTATGTTGCCCAGCCATAAACATGACATTAAAACATAAAAGCAATTAATAATATTTTGCCAGAAAGGTTGAATAATAGGTCGTGTCAGTTGACTAACCTCAGTGGCTCCTTGTTGCGTCACCAAGCTATCTGTTGGCCATGCACAGCCGTCCTATGATACAGAAAAAAGGATTCGGTGTGAGTCATGCATTAAGACCAAGACATAAAATCAACTTCATCTCATGCATTAGAGTTGCTCCAGGCAACAGAAAATTTATCTAAATGCACATGCAGTAAATATTAGAATACATTAATATCATGCATTATTAATTCAAGACCGCTGGTTAGTCTCATGGCCTCTAAACACACAGCTGTAGAAACTCTGCTCTTGTTGAAATTGATGAGCTTGGTTCCTTTCATGCCCTGCATCTGTTCCTAAATCACATCTTCACCTTCTTCATCTCTTTTTATGGCTCTCTCTCTCTCGTTCTGGGAGGCGAAACGGACGGCAGTCTAGACGAGCATGTCTCGCTCTCAACAACAGGACGTAAATCCACATAAAGAAGAACCAGGGATGTGTAGAACTATGCATTTGCAAAATAAACCAGTTTGTGTGTTGCCTAAAAGACTAGTTAGACTTTCTTAATGAAATATGGATACCTCTAACCTTTAATAGCATAAAACCTGTGGATTATAATGCATTTTAAACAGATATTAAAGGCACACCTCACTAATGGAGCCAGTTGACCACCCTGACCCATCCCTAGTAACTGCATAATGCATTTGTGCAGGTGTACCAACACAAAGACCCTGAAGCTGGCACGCACATTGAACACTGTCCCATATGAACACGGTCACAAAGTCGCACACATGGTGATCAAACAAAAGAACAGGAACTCTACACCCACTCAGAGCGCACACAGACAGGACACACATGGTGATTGGAGAATCAAACGAACACCCACTCAGAATAAAACGCACACACACACTTACCGGCTGCATGCCCTCCTCTCGTTGACGGGCCTGGCTGTGGCGTGTGAGGAAGGCCCAGGCCGACAGCCGATAGTGGTTCAGCAAACAGATGATCACAACTACCATTACAGTCATCACCACAATTATGATTATTATCTGAACAAACTCCACTTCAGCTGCAAGACAAGAAAACAGAGGAAAAAAGCCATTAGCATATTTCACACATTCACCGAGCTGCAGAAATTGCAATGTTTTTACATTTTCAATAAAAATGAGCAGCGCTTCCCCGTGCTATGGTTTCGAATTGCTTGCTTTATCAGCAAATCAAATGCGTGGTTGCTTAAAACAATTAATAACACATCTAAGCTCAAAAATGCTCATTGTTTGACCAGATATCATTTATGTTTGCATTAAAAATGGTAATAGTGATTACTGTTAATGATTTGTGAGCTTTTTAGCAACATCAGAGAGGCACGCTAGACACTTGCTTATGAATAAGTATTAACATAGCAAACCCATGTTTTCATTCTTACCACCAGGGGGCAGTAATGTGAACAACTGAGAGTATTTCGATTGGGTGTGGGGCAGACCAAAAGCAGACTCAAAAAGTGAGGCAACAGACTAATCCACAAAAATGTGATAACATGACGTTTCAAATGGCTTTTCTGACCTACATCAAGTCAATGCAGAAAAGGAGACACATGAGAGTTTTAGGGTCAGTTTTATTATTAATGTGAGCTGGAGTTTAACAATCACTGCCCGCATGAGCAGCACAGCTCTGTTTCCATAAAACTGTTTCATAAACTGATTATGTCATGGATTGATCTTACTTAATCAAAGGAAGGAATTAATTTTTGATGTTAATGTCGTCATACTTCCTCATCATGTAGTGCAAATCCTTTGAAAGGAATCCTTTGAATGAACATGACAGTCTAGTTATTATTGTTTTAGAGTTTCTTGTGCAAAATGTATATTACAAACATACAGCTATGACGTCAACAACCCACAGCGGACTATGTTTTACGCAGGAAAGAAGATCTGAATAAAACTGGTGCTTTGATGGTCTTCTCACAGAAGCTACAAATCCATCCTCATGCAATGAAAATCCACTTTCCAAATATACATTGTGAACAGTTCATCCATGTACGCGTTTCATACAAATATACTGAAATTTCATAACTGGTGCAAACATCAGACTTCTCTCTGGTGATGTATGCTGGACTTCTCCCATCATTCAGTCCACTTAAACCTGCCTCTGCAAGCTTATCTGCCTCCACTTTTGAGTGCTAGGTCCACCTCTCACAATCCAATCACCAACCCATGCATTAAACCAAATCCTTGCTCTACATGTAGTCATTTTTGATATTCTGCAACACTCAGATAAACATGTCAATAAAGAAGAAAAGATCTGTCGCTACTATCATTTTATTATGACTTTGAAGTACTGGTACTGAATTAATCAATTAACCACAATAGCTTGTTAGTTGCTGGATGACTAGTGAACAATCCTGGCTCATCTCTACTGAAAGCCAGAGGTTTGTCAAGCCAGTAGGTTTCCGTCTTGAACTTTAGTTTTTGACCTTTCCATCATGGCCACTTTCTCTGTACAAGACCGTACCCAGGATACAGTTGGGCCATGTAGTGACACTGTTAAATAAGCTGCATTGGTGCTGGCTCTTTGCCACGGCTCCTCTGGAGAGAGTGCTTGCAAGACAAGGCCCCATCTGTTGAGGGCTTGGAGGAGAGGACCAGAGACCAGACGCATCCCAGGAGTTAACCCAGCACAGGAGATAAAACGGCCCAAATCTGCTGCCCCTAACCGGATTATGGCCTGGACCAACTCCAAGAGACAGACAACTGGTGGTAGATGGAGAGGGATGGGGTGGGGTGAACAACCTCCGAGGCACTAGGGTTGTAATCTCAGCCAACCTAGTATACCCCGGCACCACTCAAGCACCTTTCCTCTATCCAGGACTGTGCACTGCTTCTGTAGGCTAAACCACTGTAACAGTTTTCTCTAAGTCGCCAGGCTAATCTTATAAGCGTAGCCTCGCTTAGAAATGGTCTGTTCTGACCCAAACAAAGGGTGATGTCATCTAATGTGGTAAAGATAGACTAGAGTCACGGTGGACTGTGAGGTACAGGTACAGTCCATTCAACAGGTTTTACTATTTCGTGTAATGTGATATCGCTCGCTCAAACTTTTTTTAGAAAGACACATTCTGAATGCTTTGCCAGTTTACTAGTCAACGCATGGACCTGTACTAACTCTACATTTATCTCTCACAGCTTTGAAAAGTCAAATTAAATATGACGCCTAATCTTAATAGCGCCCTCTAAAATACGAGTGTATCGGGTGCGTTTGATCTCACTTTTAGCCAAATTAGATACTACTCAGGTACCAATAAAACTGAACTCAATGTGAGTCATCAGCTGTCTCATCACTAATCTAACAGCTCAATTTACATAAACCCGTAATCCCTATATAAAATCATATTCCCTGAGCCTCGTCTAACCTTCCCTGTGCTAATCGGCGGGCTCAAGCATCGAAGTCAGACGTGACGGCATCCCGGAAGATCTGTTAATGTGTTATGATTACAGACACAAACCCCAGACAGAGCAGACACAACAAACCGTCGTCAGCCTGTTTGTGACAGGGCAGAAATGTAAACAGGCTGCGATAATGTGGCAACAACTGCACAACCGCGAGGGAGAGAGCTGGGCTGGGCTAATTCGGGTTAGCCTTATGCGGACTCTCTGAGATCAGACAGCTCAATCCTCTTACTGCTACGTATGCTGCTCCATTGTGTTGTTAGCTAAGAGGAGATATGCGCTAACACCTGTCACAGAGCCTCTAACAGGCTCTTAGGTGAACTGGGTGTGCGTTGTTTAAGCAGTCGTCGCCTCGTCTATGAGTTCGGAAAGCCCTAAAGCGGCCTAGAAACTGCAGGGGCCGTTCTGTTACCAAGCCGAAAGGAAATGGAGGAGGCATTACATAAGCCTATCCGAACTTTTTTCCCCTCTCTTTTTTATACCGTGCTCACAAGCTGCAAAGACAACCAAGTCTGGCCTCCAGATCTATATTTCATGAAGCCATTTCCTGTTTCCTCTCCACAGTTTCATAACAGAAGGAAAACAGCTGTGCTCTCACGATCTGGGAGGAAAGAAACGGAGCGGGTGGAGGAGGAGGAGGAGGGGGAGTGAGAGGCTGGAGAATGGGGACTTCTGCTCACTGCCAGCCATCTGTGCTCAGTCTCCAAATGTCTCCCCGGTACAGTACTATTCTCATGGAGTCGGGCAGAGTATGTGGAGATCATGTCATGAGAGATCCAACAGTTGAACTCACAGCAGTGAGGGAAACTTCTTAGAATGGGCTTTGAATTCATACCAAAGCACACATTACACAACAGATTTCCAAGGGAAAGAGAGTGTGTGCAGTGAACGACTAATTTCCAAGTGACTTCATCGGCAAGACAGCGGGGACGAGAGAAAAACATTGAAAGTTTCCTTGCGTCCTCTCTAGTTTAGGGCCAGCTCGTATTGCAGGGTGTACAAACGACACTAAAAGTACACATCGGCAGCACATTCCATGCACGAATCTACAGCTGAACATACAGCTTGTTGGCGTTCATGACTGCGGCTTGCACTGGTCTCTGGAGAAAAAAACAGAGATGGACAAATCCAGTCACAATACCACTGTTTCATCAAGCACAAGCCTTAATCTAGTTAACCATCCATTCACCCACGTCACTGAGCACACCAGACAACAAAGGCATTATGGGAACTTGAGAGGGGACGCATTGCCCCCTCCTCCTGTGTTATCGGAGTTGTCCCATCAGAATGCCAGACAAAAGGCTAGGGCACAAGCCAGACGCCCATGTGGGACGGAGACTTGCGAGATGACAGGTTTCACCCAGAAACACAATCATATGGGAAGACTGAACCACGTCTCACTGCTGCAGTAAATGCCCCTTTCTGGAACATTCCCTAGCAACATGCAATGAGTCACTTTATGAGAGGCTGTGGAAGGGGCAAAATAACGAAAAGAAAGAGATGTCTGCAGAAGGTCGCTAGACAGAGGTACTGCTATTTCAGTAAATATTTGCAAGCTACAACTGTGTGGGACTTATTCTATTCAGAAAAGACAGAAAGAGGCATCTAGGCATTGTGGAATTTTCTCTCTTTTTTGTTTTGTTTTGGGGAAACTGAGAGAAAAGGGAGGGCGAACTTGTGAAGTCTTTCACCAGAGCAGCCTTTTTCTGGTGTGACAGACATTTTCCATTCACACACAAGGTGTATGAAAAAACACATGAGTGCGAGAGAGACTGAGAGTATGTGGGAGACAAAGCAAAGGAAAGAGAGAAAAAGAGGACACTTCAATACTCATAGTCTCATGGAACAAATGAGATCAGAGAACAACTTAAAGAGCCACCCGAAAAGACAAAGACGGACCAAATCTACGGACTTGAGGAACGCCGCATTCAGTCACCGAATAAAAATGAACGCGGCTATCTAACGCATGGCCTTTCACAGTGGCAGAGATAGCAGGAAGTTCGACAGAGAACTAGGGCGCATTTAATCGTGCCAGTGGCAGGAGCTATTCGTCTGTGCCTCGCTGGCAAAGCGGCACTGTCACCTAAGCAGGGCGCAAGCCACTGACCTTGCTCTCTAATCTGAGATAAAGCGCTCGTATTAAAGAGACGCCCCATACGGGCGCCAGACACGTCTAGACTCCCCATGCCATAACACCCACTTTTCTTTAATTATTTAACCTCCCGGTAAGACTTTACAAGATAAGCTCTGCCTGGGCCCAGACGCCACCTGCTACAGAGTCCCCCTGTTCCCAACCTACAGCTCATCTCATCCCACCGGTGACACCGACTCACCACAAATATTGTTTTACACCCCTCTCCTCCTCTTCTTCCGTTTGACACCCCCTTCTCTTCCTCCTCCACCTCTCACTACCGTTCGCCCAGGCGGATTGAGTCATATCCCCTTGAAACAGGACCCAGCCCAGGGTTTAGTTCTTCATCAAATAGTGTTTGGTACATGATGTTCTTTCTGTAGTTCTGACGGCATGACAGAGCTCTTCAAGCACTCTACAGCACGTGTACCTACAACAGACACATGCTGCACAAAATATACATCGTCTCCCGGAACTTTGATTCCTGGTACACGTGTATTACTATCGTAGTAGACACACTTAAAGTTAGGGCAAGCTTTCATCCTCAAAATCTAATTTTCACCCTCAATCAGTGTTGTTCCATGGTGAGGCTTTTCCACACTGGAAGTCTCAGTCCAGAGGAAAGGCTTGAGATCAGGCATTCGGGGACCCACACTGAGGCATGCTGGGATACTATGCACCCTGCATTAGACTAACTTATCTTAAATCACATCACAACCTATTATTAGGGTTGGATACCGAAACCCGGTACCATTATAGCACCGTTACCCAAGTAACTGGTATGTACAGAACCGAATCAAAAAGCGAATTTCGGTGCCTCATATCGGTTCCATGCCTAAACGACAAACCCGGGAAACGTGCGCATGATATGTCATCTGTCATCTTGCGTTCGATCTACTCTCACCTGGGGCCTGTTCCATAAAACAAGTTTACCAAATAAGCTAGGCTTTTAGCAGATAGCCTGACTTATTTCAAACCAAATTAACTAAAATAAACCTGGCTTATTTGTTAAACTTGTTTTATGGAACAGGCCCCTGCTCGCGCGAACATGTTTATTTGTGTCAGTATTGGATGCCTGTTATAAGATGATTTATTCACTTGACTTGAGGCATGGCATTGGATCATATGTTAGTTATTGTTTCATAAGCTTAGTTTTTTGATTCATTAATGATTTGGTCTTTATTTTATGTAATGTATTGTTTATAGAGTAAATCTTTTTCAGATACTTTATGAATAGACTTTTTAAACCTTCCATGCAATTTCATGATAAATCATTCAAGTGAACAGTTGCACAGTTTCATATTATTTGCATATTGAAATGAATAGTTCTGTATCGCTCTGTGTTGTTTTTATTTGTTCTGTTTGGATGATAACAAGCCTTTAAATCTCCTTTGTAATAGATATGATTCTAAATCAAGAACAAGGCATTTACAACTGTATTTATAAACTGTTTACTAATGAGTATTAATGTTGGAACAATGCTTTATAAAGGATGAACCGCTTAACTAATGATTCATAGTGTGCAGTTATCATAAAGTGTTACCATTTTTATTTTATAAGTATCGATTCAGGTACCGTTTAGGCACCGGAACCATTTTAAAAAGATTCGATTTGGCACCGGTATCGAAAAAACCCTAAATGATACCCAACCCTACCTATTATAAAAATTGCAGATGATCCAGGGTCTGTTCCAAATCTCTGCGAATGCAGGGTTTTTATTTCAATCTATGCACTGAAATATTTGAACTTGTGCAAAACCAAGTGTACTTTCCATAGTACAAAATTACAACATTTATCATGAAAAAGAACAAGTAGGAAGGGAATTGATTGGATTGTGATAAGTGGGCATTCAATACCAGAATTAGGTCAGACCATGTTGTGGTTTATTACATTAATGCTAATCAGCATTACTGTTTGGCAACATTTTTGCATTAACCACAACAGTAGCCTTAAAATATGAAAGCCTAAATGATTATTAATAACTAATAGCCTTTGAGAACGAAAGACAATTAATGGCAGAGCAGTTTGATGAAACATTAACATTTGTTTTTGCATTAACATACACTGAAAACAATACCAGGAACATGTATTAAAGAAAGGGTCCATTTTAATTTGAAATGCTGCAGTGGAAAGATTAAAAGCAGAAACAATGCAAAGATGCTTAACTGGCTGTGTATTCTGTACTGCATTGTATCAGTGCTGGGATATCTCTCAATTTTCCATTAAAAGATTAAATTGCCATAGTCACCCACATTTAAAGAGTTCAATTTCCCTCCATTTTGTTGATCTGCTCTGCATGAACCAAGCAACATAAATGATTGGAGAGCAAATGGCACAAGTGACACAGAGCAAATAGCTCTCAAACATGCATGTGTCACGCTGCCAAATCTATGGTTTCCCTGTGATAATTTCCATTATCTCTTAAAAAAACTAAGCTTTGATAGCTTCAGTCCTGGCAGAAGATTGTCTTCTAAACATAGCGCTGGGAGACTCGGAGAATAACTGAGAACATGAAGTCAATAACATGATGATTATGATGGGGTTCAGCATGTGACTTCACTGACTGCTGTAATACGAGATGTGAAGGTAAGAGCCCATACTATCTGAACACTGACTCACTAGATTAACACACAAACAACCCCTCGGCCTCCATGCGCTCCCCGAGGAACATACTACATCCAGCGCATCATCTCCTACGCAGCTGACACTATCATACACGCAGAGAGAATGAGTGGTTGACGAACGGGACCAAGAAAAAAAAAAGGATGACAGAATACAATATGCTAGAAATGTCCTCTTTGATCACAGAATGGGCTGTTCTTCTCTTAGAGGCTAATTGGTCAATAGTGTTCCACCTGTGCTAAAATATCCTACATGGTAACAACTACGATCTGTATCACACTATCTATATACAGTGTGCACCTCTGAAAGATGCCAACTATCAACCTTGATTTACATGTCAGCAAAAAAAACACCTCAACATTAAAATGCTTAGATTTTATAAAAGCAGTAAGAAACTTAGGATAACCTTGTACTGGTCTGGCAAAGCTGCCATTTTAGAGCATTTCCGTTCCCAAAAAAGTGGGAGCCAATGAGAAACCAGCTCAGGTTCCGTCGCTACGCATACATCATCGGAATGAGTGTTTTGATTGGTTGTAGATTCGTCCAGTAGTATACAGAGGCATCTGATGGACGCAGGTTAAGCCCGCCTTACTACCCGCCTCCCAGAAGGCCAGACTAAGCTCCTTTGAGCTTTAAAGTCGCGGAAGCCAGGCTAACCATGTACTATAAATACATAAAAAAGCTAAGAAAAAGAAAATTTACATTAAGTGCATTAAACATTAATCAAATTAAAAATATTTAGTTAAATAAAAAAAAAATTAAAAAATAAAACTTACTAAAAATAAATGTGTGTATGAAGAGTTTAGTTGAAAAACGCGCTAAACGGCACTTTTTGACATTTGGATTTTATTATTGGGAATCACTGTTTAGATGTTCCTTAATCCATGTGTGAATTGATGCCATTAATAAAATTTAAGAATGTACATTTTAGGCCTACTACAAAAGTTATTTTTTCACAAAACCATTATCTGCCAGACCAGTTTCTTTACAAAGTGCAATATAACGGTTATAGAACGAGCGAGCTAGCTCAGCATCCCCTGGGAAGAGAGTCACCGCCGGTGAATAAAATTTCAGGAGAAAGCGCATACGAAACAAACCAGCCGTTACCAATCTTTCAATCAGCACGCCCCTATCGTAAAACAATCCAGTCGCTATTCACCACTATAAACAGGCCAGTTTCCTTCCCTTCCGCATCTCTTTTTTGCATTCTCCGCCGTTCGTTCCTTCCACGGGGGGCACGTTGCACGTTGTTTAGGGCTCTCGTTACTAGGGCTCGTGACATGGTATTACAGTAGTAGAATATAGCCTAAGGTTGATACATAGCGTTTTGCAAAAAAAAGTAATGTTATGTTGTGTGTTCTTGCCAAAACTAACTCAGAATCGTATTATTATTAATCAATCATATACTATTACATATATTTTTGATGTATTGTTTTTTTAACCAATTTAAGATGTTTGACAATGTTAAGATAAAGATGTTGCATTTTGGCATGGTTTTTGACTTATTTGACATAATATAAAAAAAAATATCCTGGATTTGAAGAATATTGTTTCCCTGACCTTCACTGAGCTCAAGTAATAGATACTATTACTTGACTGTTGATGTCTTAAATAATAATGTCAAATAACCAACATATCTCAAAAAGGATACATCTCATTTTGCAACGAAACTCTTCATATATATATATACTGTATATATATTGTATTTGTTTACCTGCATGTCATGTGAACATAAAGCAACATCAGAGAACTTCGAACATGCAAAAGTGATACTTAATCGTTAAAATATTTCTTTTCATGATAATTCAATTAGATAGTTTAGGTGAAATATTATTTTTCTCAATAATTTATTGCAATTGTGGGAACAATTACGTAATAATGTAATAAATAACAAGCCTGACTCAGAGTATTTTAATATGTAATTTAATCTAATTATAAGTACTTAATTTTTAGAATCTGATTATGTAATCCAGATTATATGTAATGAGCCACTGCCCAGCTCTGGTTTAGGGTTTGCAATCACTGCACTCTTTAGCCATAGCTACTGTATATTGACAATAGAGGATGTCCTCTCACATGTGTTTATAAAGATAAATAAAATTGACAGGTAAGAACAACAAATTAATTGCCTGGTCGTTCACTTGTGGCCCTGTGTGGCAATCGATTTTCAGTCCCATAACTGCACTTTACAAGCCATTTGCTGAATAGTTTGTAAAAAGAATCGTGTGCCATGTTGGGATGAGGAAAATATTCTGCATAATATAAATATTAATTTCCAGGATTCCAGGATATTCTGCCTTAGTTTTCATGGAAACAAACTTTTTTTTTGTCTTTGAAACAATGTAGAAGTGTTTTCAGGCACAGACCACTTGCATCATAAACCAGCCTCACTTTTATCAGCAAAACTGCACCAGTCGTAACAATGTGAAGACAGACTTAATGTGAGAAATATTTTGAATGCATGTCATCAAATGTTTTAAAAGTTCAATTTTAACCTACATTTAGAGTTTTGGACCCTGTTTATATATAACACAACTGATTAAATAAAATATATATAGTTAAAAAATGCAAATGACAAGGGCAATTTAAGTGCTAATTTTCCCAGACACGCCAACTGCTGACTGTCTTTATAAAATAACGCTCCCCCATTCTTTCAGTTTGGGGTCAGGTGCAGAAAGGGGTGACCGACATAATCAGATCCCTGACAGACTTTCAAATGAGGGTCAGGACACTTCCCTCCCCCAATTTCAGCCATGAGAAACACAACAACAAAGCTATAATGTAATTAGGGTTTAATGTTGCTATGTCTGTATATAATAAACTCTAGCTTGCCATGTAGGAAATAAAATACAGTAATACTGCAATGCAATATGCAATGGTTTTTGTGTATGTGCAAAATAAGTACAACTGAAAATATTACAGTGACTTAATTACACATCAATTACATTTTTTAAAAAGCTTTACGATCTCTCTCAACAATTTGTGCATTACTTAAAAAATATCCGTGTTTTTACATTAATAATTTTAATAAGGGATAAAAAAAAAAACACATGCATTACTAAATACAGCAATTTACTACCATGCATTGTTATATGGGGAATATTTATCTAATCGTTTCCAACATCAAAAAAAAATTACATCATTGTATTTTGTGAAATATAAACCTAAGATATTCAAATTATTCCGTAATCCTTTATGTTTTAGAAGGTTCTGTTCTAGCACTTGGTGAAGCAGAACAGACTGTTTTTCTATTTAAATCAGGCAGCCTGCACTCCACGAGGACGAGCACAATGAAGCTAAGGGTTACAGCAGAGACCTTCTGACCTTTGAACCCTGAGAGCAGGGGGTAGGAGGGCTGCTGTCTGAGAGCAGGACCCAGTGCATGCATGCCTGATGAGAGGGGATGGGTGTGAGACACACAGTCTGATAACATCACGTCTGATCTGATTCTGTTGCGTCTGCCGTCTGCTCGGCTGTCTCTTTTGCCCCGAGCACCAATGCACCATTTTACAACAACAAAAAAAGGCAGTGGAAGGGAGGCCAGACGCTGTGTGTGTGTTATGCGGACGAATCGTTTACATTCCTGGGTAAAAAAGCTAAACAGCGACGCTGCTTTAGATAGTTTTGTGCTCTGCCACGACTCTTCTGAAAACCACACGCAGGATTTTTTTTTTAAGTAAAATGTCTATGTCTGCATTAAACACGTTTTTCTTATATAAACTTCTTTTTCTTTTATGTTCTGTTTTTGAATTCAGACAATTAGGAATATACAGCTAACCACAAACACACAAACAAATTCTGAGCATGTAAATCTAAAATGTTTTGCATGTGCTTGAAATAAAGAAACTGCATTTAAACTTGTATTTAACCTGGAACTAAAATCTATTTTGGATCTGTATTTACAGTAAAAGCCAATAAATTCACTTATATTATTCACCTATTAGACCATAAACCAAAACGTGTGCTAGTTTTTTAAATCCAATTAAATTAGAATGAAATAAACTTTAAAAAGTTATGCATACCAAGGTTGCATTTTTTTGTTAATAATACAGTAAAAATTATTATTAGAATATATGTTTTATATAATAATATATTTTAAAATGGGGTTTATTCCTGTGATATAAAGCTGAATTTGCTAGGCTTCAGTGTCACATGATTATTTTTTCTTTCTTTATTTAATATTATTATTACCAATGTTGAAAACAGTTGAATCGAGCGATATGTGTGTATTTTTTTCCAGGATTTGTCAAATGAACTAAACTTATGCACAGTATTGTATTTTTAGTAATTTCTGAGAAAACAGTTTAAAATAGGAAATTATTTGTCTAATCCCTCTCTTGATATTATATTTGACATTAAGAATCTAGTAGCAGAAGATCGGGATATCATAAACTGCTTCTATATTCACTATAACATGTTACCAACCATGGGACACAAAACTAAGGGGCAGTTTTTCAAACCTGAGAACTACACATCATCTGATAGTTTAATAAATAAGCTTTTAATTTATGTATGTATTTGTTAGGATAGGATATTTAACTAAGATACAACTATCTATACTATTACTATACTAACTATCCAACTATAAAATGAATCTGAATCTGAAAGTAAATATTGAGAAAATCGCCTTTAGATTTGTCCAAATGAATTATAATATAATATATTACTAATCAAAAATTACATTTGAATTTTTTCACGGTGTGAAATGTTTACTTAATAAACTTAATATACTAAAATCAATAATATTAACCCATACAATGCATTTTTGGCTATTGCTAGAAATATACCCACGTTACTCAAGAAAAAACCCCCACACCAAACAACACAAAACTGCCACTGTGCAGTGCCTAAAGGAACCGACCTCCAAATAAAAAGGGCTGACATCAGACACAAGTCTGGTCCTCTGGTTACACAAAAGCCAAACACAGGCGAGAGACTTGCACTCTTAAACCCTATCCATTATCAGGACACCCCCATCAGACAGCGTGAATACATACATGGTTCTGTCCGCATAAGGCCCGTTCAAAACACACTAAACCCCCAGCATGGCTACCAATCTCCTCTGAGCCAGTCCCCGGGGCCCGCTGTGAGTCTCGGGGGACACAAAGGAGGGGACCATGGCCAATGTCAAGGCTGGCTGACTGTGAGGCTCAGCTGCTGCTGTCAGAGGGCAAAGCTCATCGCTGGCAGGAGCAGAGAGTGACACCCAGAATCCAGTGGTGAAGCGACCTGACAACACTGGCATAAAAAAACAAACAGAGGCTGACTTTGAGGCTATCTAGAGAACAGCTAAACTAGTGATGCTAACTTAACTACACTGGAGAATGACAGGTTTAATAAATTTCACTCTAATAACTAATAATTATAGTAAATTTCACAAACAATTACAAAGTAAAACCGGTGTTTTTTGTAGCAAGTCTAAAATATACTTTCTTGATCTTTTTTCACAGTGTAGTGACCTTTTTTTGTTAGTAGCCTGTAGTAAAAGTAGCTTGTCAGTAGTTCTTTGAACTACTTATAATTATAAGCAGCTTGTAGTTTGGAAAGCTACTGTTTCAAAGTAGCGTCCTGCCAGTCACAAAGACAGACGTTTTTCAGTTGCAGTCCAAGAGACACATTTCATTAGCACAGCGTTGCTATCTCCGTGGAGTGGATCTCCGGTAGGTTTAATCATCTGACGGAAATGGAACGGTGCGTTTTAGTGCGTTTGGTTTTAGTACTGTTGTAAAAGATGAATCTAGTTACCCCTCAGCAGGCCGACCCACCCCCAGTGTGCCTTAAAACCCTTTTGACATGACACCGAGCACACACACACACACACACACTCCTCAGAACCATACAAAGATTAGCAGGAGGGGCTGACAGCTGACCTCCGGAGTGACCTCATCACACTCGCTCACAGACGCGCACACACTGCTCGTGCATTAGGTGCATTAGGTTATTGGATGGAGCGTGGTTATGGTCAGGCTGGGCCTGTAAAGTCCGGTTTTGATTGCCCTGCCTGGGGTTACTGGGGCAGGGATGTGACCTTGAGTCTACCCCGGAGCCACACTGCAGAGAAAGAGCATAACAGAGTGTACATTTTGTATTGGTATAGAGTGTGGGCCCACGGGCTCGTTTGACTGACACCTCTCTAACAAGGCAATTAATGATCTCTCCTGCGTGTTCGCACACTTCACACAACTGCTCTGCTCACAAACACTTGCACACACAATGTGAATCACTACCAACAGATTCTCCGCAACTTCACTGGAAGTAATAGTGACAGCAACTAAAATATTGCACCGATAACCGCAAACCAGTACTGGAGATTGTTAGGACTTTTAATGACAGCCCGATATTAGGCAAACAAACATCTAACTTTATATTGTATTGAAGAGTAAATTTGCACATAGTATGTAAAAGTATAAACTGGAGCTTTCACGGTAACATGGTTAAAAAAAAACGTATGTAAAAAGTATATAAATAAAATACAAGTTGATACGGTTCGATTTAAACCTACACTGTTACAATATAAACAAATAAACTGTTTGGTTTTTGTTGCAAATTAAATGATTCTCTTCAGGATTTCAAGTTTAATTCAATGTGTTATTTATTTATTTATTTATATTTGCCAAATTTGGCAATCCATGCAAAAACAAGGCTATTACCAGAATTCTTGCACTAAAAGCAACTTCAATGCCAAAATTGAACCTTACTAACTTAAGCTTTCATGAAATTTTTAAAACATGTTATTTTATGTTTAGAAACACAACAGCCTCTCATGCTCAACTTTTACTACAAGATTTGAAGGGCAGCATCTGTAATAAATAGTTAACAACACAGACAGAACCTCTGGCCTCTGACAATAAACACTCGACTCTCGTGTCCCGTCTCAGGCCTCACCCTCCAGCCTGGGCCAAGCTACGGCCCGCCAGTGGAAAATAAAAAAGGTGCCAAATTGATGCAGAGATCAGATATTGACGAGGATGGTGTTTTTGTCCCCTGCGTATTCGTTACATACGAGCTGCGGCGCACTAGTGAGCCAAATGCCAGGCCAATATCCTGTTTCTCCATTCTGGTGCTTGACTTTGGCCGCTGCCCCACTGGAAATGGACTACACTAACCCTGTGTGTGCAGCCATTTGTGAGCAAGTCAGAAAGATGCAACGACCGTGCATTTCTTTTGCCATGCAGCACAACTAGCTACGCAACAGGGCCGTTCCACACGACACACTATTAATAGCCGGGTTCTGTTTTTACTGGAAATAGCCGTTTGGTGTAAGGCCTTTGTCAGATAAGATAAGCAGCCTTTTGCTTGCAAAACCTCAGACGCAGACTGTACCTAAAACAGCAGACAGAGCAATGGCTAATACGAGGCCAGACCTGGAAAAGACGAGAGGGAAGGAAATTGCAAGAACTAAATAACATACACATGCACGAAAATGCAGGAATGCTAAAGCTAATACGCCACTGATTATGCAGGCCAGTTCTGAATGCTGAGCCCTGAAAGGAGTGTCCTTTTGAGATTTGGTGTGTGTCTGCTGTGTCACTGGCTCCCCCGGTTTTCCAGCACTGCAATATAATCTGAGCGCCAAGTCACCAGGCATTCCTCCGTCTGCACGGCCCGTCCCGCACAGCACAGACACGGAAACCCACAAACGCACTCTCACACTCGTGTGCTGAGACACACACACTCATATATATTGCGTAGGCTTGGTATGCTTTATCATTCAGGAAAAAGGAACACACAATTTGTGCCAAGACCACCCATCAAGCCTGAGTATGAAAAATGTATCCTAACAAATAACATGAATGCATGGAAAACTGTCAAAAATAAGTATGGGTCATATTTCTTCTCAAGATAAAAAAAGAATGAAATTATTATGTTTTGTTTAAAGAAAACAAAATGTAGATTTTAGGACCATGTTTGCATTGCTACATTTTCATAAAAAATTAACTCTATAATTCATGTAGATTAAAAAAAAAAAAAAAAAAAAAAGTATTATAGTGTTCAGAATTTTCCAGTGTTGCACATTTTCAGAGCTCTCAGATGTCGTCATAGTTAAAAAAAGAAAAGAAAAAGAATTATGTAATTTTTGTGTTCACATTTGCTTCAGTATAGCAAAGGATCCACAGACGTGTTTTTATGTCTTTGCAAAAAAGAATAATAAAAAAGAGGAAGATGAGTCAAATTGGCACTTAATCCTCAGTCACTGTAACACTTGTATTAGTTCTCTGCAATTTAATGCCAAGGTAACAGAAAAAAAAGTATAGCATTATAAATGTCTTTTTTTAATAAAAATATATAACTCTACAGTAAAATAGCCTTTCGGATTTGCAAATTGATGGGGTATTGTCATAAAATTAATAACTGCAAATTTAAACTGGCTGAAATACAATGCAAAATTCTTAATGCTGCTTTAAACTGAGATTCACCCATATTTTTTGCGTGAATTTTAAGGGAATTGTTGTCATGAGATTCTACAATTAATCTCTAATCTCTATTTTTTTTCAAAGCGCACAAACCTTTCCCATTTTCCCTGATTCTTTCTAATGCAGTTCTCACTAGCTGAAGGACAATGCATCATACATCGTACAGAACAGAAATCAATTCAAGTTCATGAGCAAATGAAAAGTTTCTGGGTCAAGACATCAGTGCCGTCTACCAGGGGGCTTTGAGAAGAGGGACGATTCTTTTATATGAAGGTTTACTTTTAATAATTCATCCCATTTGCAGCAGAAATAGCCAGTGCAAGTACCGATTATGACAGGCCTCCTTTTGTCCTCTGTGGATTCAGACAGCCCAGAGTCTCAGCCGGACTTGAGTAAGACAGTCTGGGCAGAAATGGGGGAAGGGTTGACTGCCGGGCTGCCCGCTCCAGACCGCAGTGAACCAATTCCCAGCAATAACGCCAGCGGATGTACACACATCTTTGAGATCTACATGCTTTACCCCACAGCTTTGATGTTACAGTTATAACAAGAAGCAATTGCAAACACATCCACAAAGTAATATCACATTAACTGCATTCAATTCACATGTTTAGCGTAAATGCTAATAAAAAATTTAACTGAATGCTACATTAATGATGAGACTAAACGCATTTGGACAACGAAAGGTGTGTTTGTCTGGGAACCATGCAGAAGGAATAGAGTTAAAGAATGTGTGTACTATGGCAAGCCGGTTTAACATTTGTACTATTTTAACAGTATAACCAAGTGACTACTTTTTATTAACTATTCATTACATACAAATACTTATTCCAGCAATGCTAAGGATCTGAAAAATAGGTAGTAGTATATATACCAGTAGTCCTGGTGTGAATTAAATAGATAATAGTGCCTATTTATTACACACCAGTCAAATGAACTACACTTTGAATTTAATAACATGAGAAAAAATTGAATTTTAACTTAACTGTACAGTAGCCATTCTTACCAAAAATACAAATGACAAGAAAAAAAGGCTTATAAAAATATCTAGCTTCATTAAATACTAGCGTCTTTACAATCTGTGCTAGTAGCTAATAAATAAGTACTGGTCACCGATTGAAATTACGCTATTTACTATTGCATCGCCTACCGGTAATTACAAAGAAAAGCATATGTAACGTAAAACAGAGACTAGTTAGTTTTAAGGAATAATTGTTAAATGCGCTTGCCATATTGTGCGCAGCCCCCACAGCAACACCAGCAATATTCAACTGATGCATTGAGTTGTGTTCCAGTGCCAAACACTCCCAGACAACCGAGTCATCAGCGACACTCATTTGTATTATCATATTTAATTGGTCAAACGGTTTAAAATACATCAGAGACTTATCAAAAACTCGTTTCTGGCAATCACGTCTTATTCTGGGGGCGCTGAACGAATAGTTTAATACGCCACAACCAAATTCGACGGGTGTGCAAGTGAGATAATGACAAATAACGGTCAAATACTGCAATAATTCGACCTGAGAATGCCATTTATATTCCGATAAATCTTTAATGCTTTTGCGTTTGACGTGTTCACACAGCTTGGTGCCGTAATAACGGATTCGGAAGTGCTAGAGTTACATTTGATACATTTTCGAATGCGGACGGATTTAAATGATTGAATCTCACACTGTTCTGTTGTCACCAGGCTGAGTCGAGTACGGTGAACATCACAGGTTAAAAACATTCTATTTTCACTCGCTCCGCGTTCGAAAATGGACCAAATCTAACAGTTTTGGGAGACGCGTTCCATTCCCTCCGCATTCAAAAACGCCAGAGAAAAACCCGCCCTACTTACATATATCCATTCCCTGTGGCTGGGATAGGGTGCAGTTGCAGGAGCATGTGTCATTGGAGTTGGCGTTGTTGTTGTTGTTGTTGCTGGAGCTGCTGTCCTGGACCGTGATGTTTCGCATGGGGGCTCGGGGAATGACGGGACGGGGGGGAAGAGAGCCGCCGGCCGCGGCCCTCACATGAACTGAGGAACACTTCCACAGCAGGGTCTCATGCCATTCTCGCGACTCTTCGACGCATTTTCTGCTTCTAGCCTACGGTAAATACGTTCCCCGCATCTTGACGGTCTTTTCCTCTCGTTTTCATTCAGAAGAATGGCTTTCTGTGACGGTCTCAGGCTCACAGCCCACCTCCTCCTGCGCCTCCCTCCTCCTCCGAGAGAGGAGCAGCTCCAGACAGACAGGAGCGGTGGGAGGGGAGACTGGCGCTGACAATGGCAGTGGAGAGAGAGAGAAAGAGAGAGAGAGGTTGCTCTACCCTCAATGGGACTGTGCGTGCGTGCGTGTGTTAGGGCCGGTTAGAATTACACACACACACACTCATTAGTGCCAGCCACGACCAATCAAGGCAGGCATTGAAGAGGCTTTAACCTTGGGCTGACCCCTCAGTCTAGCAGATATTCAGCAGATGTGTCAGACACCCCCCTTCTTTCCCAAACTGTCTGCGGTCTATAAATATATCCGGGGCGGTTTGGTGTGGGGAATGTCCGGCTGAGTGGGCAAAGTGAAGTAAACTGAGTTTGTGAAACGCAGTGCACCCCCAAAAGTATTCGGACACTTAAGCCGCACTTAATTTGTGAATTTAATGGCATTGCATTTCAAAATATCACACCAAGTGTCATCTGCAAATGCGATTATAGAGCTTTTATGACAACCGATCACTTCACTGATGTCACAGTGCTTTTTGGATGCAGCAGTTCTCCTTTAGACAACCGATTAATGTTTAACAACATGAATATGACCAACAACAACAAAAAATAACTATTCTAAAAATATATATATATTTAAATTGAAGTTTACGCTTTAATATTTAAAATTTGTTCTATTTTTGGTCTAAGCACACATTTCATTCTAAAATCAATAGAATTGTATTATATATAACTATAATTAGTAATTTTTGTGACATTATATTCATGACATGTACCCAAATTCTAATTCTATTTTATTTTAGATTATTTAAATGAAACTTTTTAATCAGTCTTACTATAGTATTATTTATGTACTACTTTATTAACATATTTAATTTAATAGTTATTATTTTATAGTTAGTTTTTTTTTTTTTACAATTTAGTAATTTTAGAACTTCAGTTTATATATTTGTTTTATTGCCATTAGTTGCCATGGCAACATTTCTAAATTTGGTTAAAGCTTCATTTTATTGCATTTAGCTTTATTACAAATAATGTATATGATTTCCAATAGTTTTAGTAAACAATAACCATGCTGTTATTTATACATCACAGTATTTATTTTACTGCCTCTAATACTGATCTGAATTTTTAACAATATGTTACAGTAAATAAAATAAATAAAACCTAAATATGTGTATTTTAGATGTGTATAAGTGTAAGTGAAAATTGTATTATTATTTTTTTTACATTTTTTAATTTTGACTTTGATGAAAAATGTGACCCAGACATGTTTTTGTAACGACCTAACAGAACCAGCCAATGTTCTAACTCAAAATTACATACAGAAACACACGCTCTGTGACTGTACATCTGTACATCTGTGTGAACAGACAAAACAAAGAAATGTTGATGTCTCAAAAACAAAGGACATGAAGACTAATTCAGTCGTGTTTACAAAGATGAAACGTTTACGCCATTTAACTGTTGTCGTTTTTAAGAACTGTTTGTCAGACTGGAGAGCTAAAATTGGCCTTGTTATGTCTGAAACTGAAAGAGCTGCTTTAGCGCCCTCTACCGGCCTCTGCGCTCATTGCACCACTGCATTGCTTTGAACGTGGGAAGAGTGACCTGTGTTTGTAGCCTACTTTCGCTTGTGACCTCTCACTGATGGTTTGAAGTGTTCCAGGCTGAGTTGCGGTAACAGATACGTGTGAGCATATTTACAACGATAAGACAGTCTGCGGTGAGACGAGTTTTCTCTGAACGAGCCGGTCACGGTAAGGTCAGACAGATAAGAAGAGTTTATGACAACCTCTGCATAAAAAAAAAAAATGTTACTGGGTGACATAACTATAAAACCTAGTATAACTTCAACCTATTTTGATTTATGGTTGCATTAATGTCCAAAGCGCATATTACATGTCAAAAGTGTATGATTGTGCAAACACCTACTGTAAGTATGAGCAATAGAGCAGCCTTAGAAAACACAACACATGACAGTAACTTCAAGGAAAATGAAAGAAAAACTGGAATCATTTACACTAAATCACATGGCACAGACTTCATAGTTACCTAACACTAATTAAGCTTTCTTACAGTATCAGCTCACGCCACAGAAAACTCCTTTTAATGGCTGTCAGTGTCTTTAGAGATGACTCATAGAGTCTGTTGCTGGAGGCCAGTCTTCTTACAGCTGAGGCGCAGACACATCCGTCTGGCTCCGTCACAGCACCTGTGATTGCTCAGGTGGAAGTCTAAATCACACTGCCGTCAGCCATCACATCAGCACAGATCAACATCACAGTGAGACCAAGCGCTGCGCCATGTCTGATGTCTAGCCAAACAAGTAAATGTGCCGTATATTCGTGGAAGCAGACAGGAACTTCGGACTGATGTATGACTATGTATCTGGACAATATAATTGGGAAATAGACAAATTGAACTAACTGAAGCACAAACAAACACACTTTTTTAAAAAATTAAACTGATTCTAATTATGTAACTCATAAACACGCGTTTGATTTACAGTAAAAACAGTATGTAAAAATACGTTTTCTGCTATTGGGAATAATATTTCAGGCATTTTAGTGCTGTATACAGTTTAGAATTGTATATTTTATTATATAACATTAGCTGTATAAAAAAAGGAACATGTTAAAAAAGCTAAAGTAGAATATTTTAATCCGTTAACTGTAAGTTACCTTAAAATAAATATGGTTTAACATCACATTATATATTAAATTTCACTATAAAAATAATGTTACTACTACTACTCCTACTAACTACTAGTAACAGTATATCATTATACAATAATGACATACAAACATCATTTCTGCCTCTTTATTATAAAAATATATAAAATATAGGCCAATATGCCATCCTGTAATACCTAAAAACACTGTCTCTTATTGTCTCTTATTCTTATTGTAAATTAAACAGTAAAATAAACTAAAGTAGCCTACAATAATTGTCAGGTAAATAACCAACACTTCATCAACAGAACACATATATAACAAGTAATAATACTCTGTTCTCTAACTAAACTCTATATATTACCATAACTAATAAACCCATGTAGATAGATATTTTAGATACATATATACAGTATATATATATATATATATATATATAATATTGTTTCCATAAATTATAAGATAATTCACACCTTTGCTAAAATAAAATAATGTATAAAATAATAATATATTAAGTCTGACATTTTTATAAGTAGCAAAATATTTTACAGTAAAATTGCATTTATTGATTCATTCTGATATTTTATTAATATTATTATTATAATTAAAGTAAAACTGTTAAGTGGTAATGACAGTAGTTAATCACAATTTGATGTTTTGCTGTGGTTTTACTGTGTTTACAAGAATAGTAAAACGACCATACATAGTTTTACCGAGGTACTTATTCATTCATGGCATTTTTGCATTTTTAGAATTTCAAAAGTAAAAAATGGCTTGTCAGATTTAGCTAAGACAACTTTGTATCCAAACTATAGCTTAAAACACACACATACACACACACACACACACACACACACACATCGAGTGAAGTACTTCACATGAATAGGCAACAGTATTGATTAGGAGTGATTAGAGTAGCTGCAGTCAGCATTGACTAATGTAATCCTCATTAGTTCTCTCTCTTTAACTAGACTATCAGCTATGGTAATACCCCAAAACGAGCTACTAAAGAGTAGAAAGTAAGAAAGGCCAGACACACATGAATAAATCAGACGGGAACAAACCAATACAAACGCAGATTCTAGTCAGTTTGCATCAATCCTGCCAAGTCTGTTTGTGTGTGTGTTTTACCTGAGGATGGGAGATATTGATAGGCTGTAAAGTCATGGGCGGTGAGCGGGCCGTGCCCTGGGGAGATATGCTGTCTCTCACTGCCGCTGTGATGAAGTGTTTACATGAAGGGATCACCCTGAGGGGGCGGTATTCATTAACCAGACTTACAGACTCAGACTATTGACTTCTCGCTCTAGACTGAACCTCTCTCTCTCTCTCTCTCTCTCTCTCTCTCACACACACACTTTACCTTTAACACACTTTCCACAACTTCTGTTTGAGTAGCTGCTCTTGAACTTGGACTTTTGTTATTGAGCTCTGTTTCCACTTAGTGCTCCACAGCACCTCATTTTATTCATTTACAGACTTTACAGACCAAACCTAAACCATAGCTCTGGGGAGTCTTTAATGCAAGAATGGAAGGAATAAAAAAAGAGAAACAAGACTTTTTGCATGTTACGAGGAAAATATGAGAAGCGCTTGCTGGTAAACTATGCACTGTCAACCTGAAATGGAATTCACAACCCAGTTTACTTCCACAGTCTTGTGTAAACCTGTGTATCCAACCATCCATTCATCTTTCCCTCTGTCCATACATTTATTCATCCATCTCTTCATCACTCCACCCATCCCTCTGTCCATTAATTTGTTCATCTATCTCATCATTACTCCATCGATCTCTTCGTCAATCCACCCATCCCTCTGTCCATCCATTTATTTATCCATCTCTTTGTGAATCTTTCCATCCATTCATCCATCCCTCTGTCCATCCATCGCCTCATCAATCCAACCATCCATTCGTCCACCTGTCCATCCATCCATCCAATTATTCATCAATCCATTCATTCGTCCATCTCTTCATCAATTCATTCATCCTTACATTTATACATTAATCTCTTAATCCATCCATTTATCCCTCTGTCCATCCATTTATTCATCAATTCATTCACACTTCCATTTATACATCCAACTCTTCATCAATCTATTCATATCCATCTGTCAATTTGTCCATCCAACTAATGTGTCATTCATCTATGTGTTCATTCATTTATTGTTCCATTCATTCATCTGTTGATCCATCCATCGAAACATGTATTCATCCATCCTTTAATCCTTTCACCCAACAATCTACCCATTCATCTACCAATCCCTTTATTAATGCATTCATATATTTTATCCATAAATCTTTTTATCTATCCATCCATCATTTACCCATGTATCATCACCTATCCATCTATCTATCCATCTGTCTATCTATTGATGAGTTCATCCATCCATATATTTTATCTTTTTAACTTTCAATTTAACCCATTAAATTAAAAATGTCTTATTAGTTCTACTCTGAATGGTACACATCCTTGTCAGCTTTGTAAGCGTCATGTGCATGTTTTTCATGAGCATATTTTCCTTTGCCCATCCCAGAGAAAAACCCAAACACTCAAAATGAGACAAAATATTACACAACTTCCTACAAGAGCAGTAAGGAAAAAACAGGGGGAAAACCACAGGCCTTAAATCTTGAGTCACAAACAGACACGTAGGCTATATATAAAACATTTCACATATCGCACTGTAAAAAGAAAACAAAAACTGTTCTGCCAGGAAATTATCCGTTAAGTTTACAGACATTTCCTTAAGCTCTAGAGACACAAACACAATGTAATGCATAATGCAAAATATGACAAAACACCTGAGAAAAAACAATACAGCAAAATTCTTCATATTAATGGCGTGCACTGTGCCCTGTTTTACAGACTTTTCTTAGAAAGTGCAGTCTAAACATCTGCAGCTTTCTCCCACTTTTTCTCGTTCCTCACAGGACTCTCATGGTAAGTAAAACCACTCATAAAAAAGCCACACGCAATCCACCGGGGGAACATACGCCCAGGTTTCTCCTTACTGACTGTCTCGCCTAGCTTTTAGCAACCTTTAGAGCTTCTGCTACATGATTGTGACATCAAATCAGGACACATCTTTTTGACTGTCATTTCTGCTGTGCTAAAGAGTAAGACAGGAGAAGAGAGAACAGAATTACCCATATGGAGACTTTATATGCAGCCAATTGGGAGCTGTGTGATGTAAAGAAAATTTAATGAACAATCTTTGTGCAGCTTTTGGTAGAAAATGAGCCAATTATACAGTTAATCTAGTGCTGTCAAATGATTAATCGCATGCAAAATAAAAGTTTTTGTTTACACACACACACACACACATATATATACTGTATACATATATATATATATATATATATATTAGTGGTGGGCCGTTATCGGCGTTAACGCGAGACTCTTATCGCGAGATAAAAAAAAAATATCGGCGTTAATCTATTCACAAAGTTGGGTTGGAGTCTATACTACAAGCTATGGTGACTTTCACCTTTAGTGCGGATGTATAGCCGAATTACACAGTAGTCCTATTGGGACGGGACTAGTTTTCTAAACTACTGTACTTGTGAGCTTCGATTCTTATCACCTGTCGTCCGTGATCTTCACATACAGTTTGTAATGCATTGGTATTAGATGCACGAAACAGGTGTTCTGTCAGATTGTCCTTCCTTGTCAGATTTTCCTACCTCCCATTAAAAAATAGGTATTACTGATTAAAAACGACTAATTTTGTGTTTTATTAATGTGTACACCTACCTCAACACTAAACCTACCCTTACAGTAATGCA